>JBBJLR010000024.1:7750655-7776681 GCA_037577145.1 Brachypetersius gabonensis
AGGTGCCTTTAAATAAAATGTATTATTATTATTATTATTATTATTATTATTATTATTATTATTATTATTATTATTATCACTGTCACATTCACAGTTAAGTCATTTATGGGCACAGTGTCTTAAAAAGGAGCAGTGTTTTGTGGAACAAACAAGAAAAAAGGCTGTATTTCCTAGGGATGTATTCCTCACTGCTCAGAATGGAAAGCTTTGACAAGGGAGTAAAGAAAATCACGTCTGCAGGACATTGTGCTGTTTGTTTTCCACCAATTTCATATAACAAGTCAAACCAGTTCTCTGGAACCAAGCCTTTTGAAAGATAATTACAAAGGGCTTGAAATTTTGATCAACAGTACAGGGATTACCTATAAAAGTAAGCCATAATGAGGACTTGTTTTTGGACTTCAGTTTTTAGTTGTATGTAGCATACAGTTATAAAAGGATGTATAAAATGACAAACATGAGTTTCTAGAAACGCATTATGTGGTAATATCACAATTTTATATATTTTTTGGACAGATGATGCAACTGGGCCATTCAAGCTGAGGTCATCATGTGCAACAACTTCTGGGGGACCCTGTGGGTGTGCAATTCTGAGGCCCAATGGTTGGGAGGGTAATGTGTCCAACTTTGTCAGGAAGTAAGATGGCAGACATTTAGTTTCATAAACATGTCAGCTGCTTAGTATGATTACTAAAATTCCTGCAGAGGTTCCAACCACAGTTTCCCTCACCTGATCCAACTGATCAACCTGGCTGGATCAGATTGGATTAGTACTATCATTAGGCAAAGGACTGGCACTAAACTTTTCAAGAAAGATCTCCAGGATCTCCAGGGAGAGCCTGAGTTTAGTATTGCAGCATTACATGCTATAATGATATAATAAGTTAGTTATAGAAACTAACTTATGCAGCAGAGGGCAGCATATGGCTGACAATGCCAAAATGTGCTTCTGAAGAATAGAAAGAGTCCTGAAAGAAATAAAGGCATTTCTTTCCTTTCTGTTGATGCTGGGGTTTCAGTATTAAATAATCCTAATGTGTGATTGCACACTGGCACACTGACAAAGCCTCTTTATCTGGTTGGTGGTTGGTTTTGATTATCTGATAAGATATATGGGAATATTTTTAAGTATCAACAGTTTCGGTTTTTATTTAAAGTGTAGGTTCCATGATCCTGCACTACCGGAAAAAAAGTGTGCTATACACACACACACACACACACACACACACACACACACATATACACACATACACACACACACACATTTATTCTACATGTCCCTAACAGTTTGCCATATGCCATTTATTTGGGCTCTTTTTCTTATGGTGACAGAAACAGGAAAGGTTTTAATTATTTTTATCATCGAGAAAACACTGAGTCCAGAAGAAGCTCTGCCACCAGAGGAAGGCAAGGAACCACACTGGTGTTTTTGGCAGATACGACAGTAAAATACTGATTGTTCAGTTTAGTTGATTACACTTTGCATAGATAGTGACTTTGCACCTACTCTTTATAGTTACCAGCGGATGTTTTACCAAAGTCATTGTGTTCATTTTAGTATAATAACATTTTAGAACACTTTCAGTACATTGGCTTTTGTATCATTTTTATGCTGGTTTTATACAGCTGTCACAGACATTCATAGTTTTATTACTTAACTAAATAAATTAATTAATAACCAAATACACCTGAAATAAACAACAATCTTTATAAGAAGGCAAAATCATTAAACAATATAATTTGAAGTTAATTGAAAGAGTTTTCATTCCAAGTGATACATCACATGATGTAAAGGACAGTTATGTAATGAAACAAAAACAAACACTGAAAAAAATGTAGGTGCTCTTATTTGTTTAGGAAAAAAAGTTTTCCTTAATCATCTTTTATATGCCTCAACACTAATCAGGTTGTTAAGTAATTTCAGCGTGACTTGCTTATTTGATGTGAATGTATTGTATACTGCTATCTATAAAAATGAGAACTGGTCCATTGTTCAGGTTAAAAATTATAGCACCAATCTTTATGCTTGCATTCTGTGAACACATGTCAGCAGATGTATGAAGATTTATGCATGCAGTTTGAACATCAGACAGCTCTTGGCTGATCAACTTTTGGAGTAAAAGGAAAATTGTTGCCATTTCCCCCCCATTCATATTAGTACACAGCATGATCTACACTGTTGACAGAACATGTTGACAGGATATTTTGTTTCCTGAACACCTGGAACAGATGTAGGGATAGGCTATTTAATGTTATTTTAATACCTCTACAATAGAGATCTACAATAGAACAGTAGAGATCTACAATAGAACAACAACACAGCATATGAATCATCATTAAAAAATACTAGTTTAGAAAGGGAAACGGAGTACAGTGAACTCTGTAAAAGAATGGAATGATAAAAATAAGTAGTGTGTGTGTGTGTGTGTGTGTGTGTGTGTGTGTGTGTGTGTGTGTTTGTATTTTCACACATATACAAACTTAACACATGAACAGTTTTCAGAACACATGTCTGAGACCAATGACGCAAGCAAAGGCTTTGATCCGAAACAACAATGTTACCTTTCAGAGCAATGTCTGTGTGTTGGTCTTCCTGTGAAGTATAGAATATAATGCTGACAATATCTTTCACTATGTCCAAAGAAAGCAAAGCTAAAAACACTGTACACACAGCTCAGAATAATACAGAGCTGTCAAGTCAATAATCTCCAGACAGAAAAAACACACAGAGAAGTTTTTAGTTTTTTGCACATATCAATTGCAAGTTATACAAGCTTTAGGGTGACACTTCACATTAAAGGTAGAACATGAAAATTAAAATGAGCTATGTTATTGGTTAACCATGCAAAGACCCACATTTAGAGGTAATGTTTGTTCTGAGACATACAAAATATTTCTAATTTATCTAAATTTAGTTGTCATATATCATCTACGTAAGCACTATATTCTGATATCTGTTGCTTTAGCAAAATGATAAGGAACTGCCTTGAACTACCATGCTCTCATGAAAAAAGATGCAAGGAACCAGTTCTTCAAAACCCAGTCAATGCCACACTGTGACTCACCAATGGTTTGCAACCACAGAGTTTATTATTTAACTGGTTTAATATGAAAAATCACTTAAATTGTGGTCTGATTAGCCTAGTTATGTACAGTTGTATACGAAAAGTCAAATGCTTTGTTGATTTTATAAATGGATAACATTATCAATGGACATTTTGAGGGAAAAGAATATTTAGGTTTAGGCTTAATTTTGGGTCCCAAAAATGATGTTTTGTTAATGTTTTATTGAAGTTCCACACCAGGTAAGTATCAATTAAGATATTAGTAACTAGTAATAGCTAAATCATTCATAGCATAATTAACAGCAAAATTAAAATCATGACTTTACTTAAACGGAAACAATGTAATAGAAAGTAATGAGTAATTAACAATGAGTGACATTGTGTTCCATCCTAAGCTGCACAATGGAGGAAATGAGAAAAAAAAATAATAAAAAATGTCTGAGACTAACACAGTAATCACTTATCAGGTAACTGGCAGTATATTAGTGGCAACAGTTAGTTTTTACCATTTAGTAAATATGTTGTTATTGATCATATACTAAGCTATCAGATACACTAATAAATACTAGGGCTAGGTATTAGGTCAGTGATTATGAATTGTTCATATATTCAAGCATAAACATAGAATCCAGCATCAGAGCAGTCTACAGGCATAAAATGTATTAAATACCTGCAGCCACCTGTTTACCAGTTAATAGGTTATTTGAATAAATTTTACCTATAACAATAATTTTCACATTTCACAAAAGCGGCTAAAATACTGAAATCTTAGGTTTAAAGAATAAAAACTAAGTTCACAAAAAATAACTGAACACAATTTTACTGTCCGTTAATTTGTATTCTTCTTCTGTACCTTCGGATTCCCTCTCATATATATGGCTCCTCCCCAATCGACTCAGCAAGGAGATTCTGAAAACTGCTCCATTCAGCTACATTTGCAGGTCTTTACAATCATATTGGACAGTTGTTCTACCTGTGCAGTTTGCATGCCAGAAAAAAAGATCAAGATATAATGCAAAGTTTACTTTAGCAGTGCAATATAAAGTGCTAAGGTACTAACCTTATATTGCCTTCCCACATAGTAGAGAATATTTAACGGTCCCAGAACCTGGGGCACACAGCAGGGCTGGGCTGATGCTCCGGGATTATGATGCTTATACAGTGCCAGTACCTATCAAAATCACATTGATGCATTTTTGTAACAACAAGCTATTATTAATTCACAAAAAACTCTTGGTATTGTAATGAATAGTGAAACCACTATGACTGTTATGAAGATTTTTATTAGACCTTAAAACAAATCCATCTCTTGCAGATGCTCTAAATGAATATAGCTATATAAGTCATTTAGAGGCACATACACAGACTGTGTGCTTGTTGCATATATATTGCTGTTGCGAGCATGGAGAAGACACTGTTTCGTGTATAATAGCTGCACTTATTAATAGGTCATTTACACCATTTCCCTTTACCCCAAGCATTTTTGATTAGTTCAAACTTGCTAGCTGCCCAATTGATGCACATTTCCATTATCTATCAGTAATTTTAACATTGTATAGAAAAGCTTAGCATAACTTAATTTTAAAACTAAAGAGATAAACTTTGACCATCAAACATGTCATCAGACATTTTTAAACAATTATTATTAATAATTAACAATTAACAATTATTTTAAGATGTGTCTCTCTGAGGATACACTAGCGGTGCATAATGTCTCGTTGTAGATTTAGCATCTTGTAAATCCAAATAAAGCATTAAAATGTTATTGTGTTACCTGTGTATACTTATTTTCTGTGTTCCAGACATAGGAGCAAGAACCAGTGCAGTAGTTGGCATAGTAGCCAGTAGGTTCATGTATCCATTTCCAGCCTAAGTCTTTTCGGAAGTCTATATGAAGTCTCCGCACACAACAATTCTCTGACTGCCTGCATGAAACATTAAAGTGTGACATGTAGGAAACAGGGAGGCTTCTAAAATTGAAAGAACACAGTTGACACAAAGCAACACAGAACAGATGCCGTCACACACCAAAGCAAAGACACATTTTTATAGAATGTAAAAAAAAAAAGGTCTCAACTCAGAACAATCTTCATCTGCCGTAGCTTGCCGCTTTTTTCTTGAGCTGAGATGACTGTGGCGCTCCACTGGAAGCGACATCACAAGAATGTGTGGCTTCTGCATTCTGGACTGTAAGGCCGCTCTGTCTCCCCTGTCATTGTGTATCCCTATATTTACATGGATCAAGACAGGCTAGTGTTAGATTACTATAAGTTAATTAATATTGGTTTTAAAAAGCCAGAAAGGCGAAATAGTAAAAATGTAATACTCTGATATTGAGACTCACTAAGAAGCAGCTGCTAAGAAAAATCACACAACTACTACCAATCTATATTAATAATAATAATAATAATAATAATAATAATAATAATAATAATAAAATATTCAATTCCAGTTTACATTCTGGTAAACTGTGTGGTCAAATATCACACAGTTTACCAGATAGGGGGGTGGGGGTGCGGGGGGGTGCATTTAATTCCACCACTGAGGTTGATGGCATAAGTTAGGAATATTTCTGACAGAATGCACCACTGACTGCTGCCAGGAGATTTTGCTCTGGATTTTGTGGACTATGCATACTATGCATACAGCTCTCACAAGCTCTTGCACAGGCTGATGGAGCAATGATATTATTGGCAATACCTGAGGTTTACTCAGAAAAGCATTTTGTGGTATAATTTTAACTGTAATGACTCACCTCGACTTAAAAGCACTATTTAAAATCTGTCCTCATATCACAAACCTGATATTTCGAAGTAAGTTTTGGTTTCACCGCAAACACAGGATAACTTCACCTGGAACGCCTGTTCCGTGTCTGTGCCAGAAAAAGAATTCAAGATTTGTTTTTTTAACCACAATAAAAGGATTCTACACATAATTTCAGTGTAACTATGTATCATTAGATTTTTTTCTTTCATGACAGAACATGAGACACTCATGACAACCTTTACAGGTATAACTCACCAGGTTTTTGCAGCCATTCATTCACAGTGTGTGACACATCAAAAGACAGCCACTTATCATTGGAAGTTTGGTTGATAAAATGGGAAAACAAGTAGCGAGCCTTGTCCTCAGCACCTTGGTACAGCTCTAACCTATGGTCTGTATCTGGAAGTATTTTAACATTTTTTATAAGAAGAAACAGCTTTGCTTGGGAGACCATACGGTCTACGCCCAAAACGTCCTTCATTGCAGTGACGTTGAACAGCATTGTGCTGTTAGCATCTGAAAAAAAAAACAGCATGATCAACAGGATGTCTCAGATAATCCTCATAATGAAGATAATTCATAATACTGTTCAGCCAAGTCTGCCTCATCTAAAACTTTCAGTCAGTCTTAGTCTGCTTTGCAGTTCCAGAAGACCATGTGCTCCACTACACAGCTGCCATCATACATATTCCATTTGATTCCTTGTATTAAGTTTAATGCTTAAAACACTGCCAGGGACTTCCAGTCTTCTGTTATTACTGTTTCTTAGTTCAGGAAACTTCAATCATGCAGCCGTCAATGTTTATTTTACATGATTAACGACAAGCCCAAATAGACCTATTGTAGATCCAAAAGAGGATAAAAAGTAAATCTGTTCATAATGAATGCCAGAAATGTGTATAAACAAAAACGTTTGTCCTAAAATGAAAGACATAGATGTTGCCATTTGTGTTTTACACACAAATACAGTCACCAGCCTAAAGCTGCAAGAGAACAAACTTTTTTACAAGAGGTCAACCAATTATCTGTCTGGTCGATTAATCAGGCCGATATTTGGCAATTTTTACATAATCGGCATTGACCAAAATACATCACTGGGCAGCAGCCAATCAGCAGCAAGGAAATAATGTTCTCAGATTGGCTACTTTCAAACTTCCCATCTCTGAGTACAATGGTATTCCACCATCCCAAGACACGCTTTCTTTGTGTTCTCTTACCACTAGCAAAGTAACCTACAACTCACTCATGCGCCACAGCAGTATCATGCTAAAAGGCAGAGCTGTTCAGGACAATACTGAAGAAAACTAAATGCTTAAATGCATGGTTACACTTAACAACGACTGATGCTGTAAAATCTCCCATCTCTGAGTACGACGGTATTTCACCATTCCAGGACTCACTTTCTTTGTGTTCTCTGGACAGTACCAAAAAACATATAGTATTGAGCCTTGTCCATCACTCCTTCTGGTCCTCAAGCTGGTTGTTTATGTTTGGGTGCGGCGTTATACCAAGTTTGAGGTACAAAGTAGCATACAGTTAGCTTACTGCTAGCAAAGTAGCCTACAACTCATGCACTCACTCACTCACATGCCGCAGCAGCAGCATCATGCTTAAAGACAGAGCTGCTCAGGATGATATTGAAGAAAACTAAACACTTAAATGCGTGGTTACACTTAACAATGATTGATGCTGTAAAAGCCATTTAGAAATGAATATCTTCCACATGTAAAAGTTGAAAATAGAACAGTTTGTGGACATATCCTGAAAAATATATATACGATTGAGTGCAGTTAGCTCTCCTCATTCAACACGCTTGGGTCAGGCTTTCACAACTTAATCGCTAGTTCTTTGTGTAGTACTTGAATAGCAGGCTGTGTGAACTTTTTTTTTTGTGATCAATAGATTATGACCATTTGGCATGAAACTGTGTCAAGAAACATTATTATTATTATTATTATTATTATTATTATTATCATTATTATTATTAATACACAGGCCAACAGGTCAAAATCATCAGATATGATTATGTGGGTTTTGTGGTGTTTTTCATGCTGATTTCAAACCTGTGTTCAGTTTTTCCTGCAGGTACAGTGTTTGTGATGAAGCTAGTTCTGTATTGCTGATAGTTGGTATAATGATCATATAATAATCATATGCTGAGTGTTTTTGAAGAAACAGTGGTAGCTGACTGACTCTGATCATTATATCTATGCCACAGTGTGGCCTGTCTGACTTCACTCTGAAAATACTGAAACAGTTACTTGATTGGTGCCTGTTTTAATAAAACCTGCATGCAAGTCTATTGCAAATCTAATGTTTCTCATAATTCAAGAAGTTGATCTGAACCACAAAGTGTGTTGTGGTTTCTGATGATTAAATTTTTTTTTGACCTGTGTAATTAGTGACCAAATATCAACACCCCCACCCCCAACAAAATAAATAAATAAATAAATAAAAAATTTTCATCAAATATCCCTGATGATAGCATCAGCCACTGAAAAACCCATTTCAGTCAACCTCTAGTTTTCACTCCAGGAAATGCCTTAAAGTGAAAGTAACAGTTTTATAAATTAATAGCAAAATCACTAAAAAGCATTCTGCCATTCAGTTTGAAAACCTCTTTTGTATCTGTGTTTATTTCACATTGTTTTACATTACAGAGCGGAGTGGAGACGTAGATGGTGAGGAAACGTCTTTATACATTAAAGGATCCATATCATGGAAATTTTCCTGACTTTAGCTCCACCCACTCACACAGACAATGTAATAGTATATAAAATATATGAATGTTTCAGCATGGACTGATTTTTAAATCAGGCACATTACAGGGCAGCCAGTCAAGGTCATTTACACGTGTCAGTCTTAAATAAGGAAATGAGAAAAACAGCCAGTTTTATTGGAAAGAGTAAAGACAGGTTGAAAAAGGGACATGCAAAATATATTTGATTAATTTTGATGCATAAATATGTTCAGTTGTTAAAAAAATACAAGACTTGTTAGAATTAGGCCAGAGGTGATGGGTGAATTTTAGGTTGGGCAGCAAGCCCACAGTCCGCCGTCTCTGCAAGTCTCAGCCAGAATTATCCCTATATCTGACAGTAATTACACACTGGCCATGCCTCTGAGGAAACAATCCAGATCTTACCACACCGCACCACCGCACAGCACCACACTAATCCTCCCTGCTTTAAATCTTCAAGCAGGAGGGTTTCCGTGACTCTGTAGTGTCTTAATGCAAGGGCACACATTTCAAGAGGCTCACTGTACAGACATGTAATGACAGGAGAGGCAGATCACAACATGAAAGTGGAGGAAATTATAAGAGTAAGTGGAGGAAAGCACACAGTCAATCTGAAGGACTGAGAAGTGAACAGTCAACCCTGGCGGTGGTTTTCCAGAGTTGTCAGTTCAGAAAACCAGCACCAAAATAACCTCACGCATACCAAAACCCAGGCTATTGGCCCAAATTAAACACATTCTAAAACAAACCCAAACACTGAGCCACAAATCAAGCATCTAAATGATCTTGTTTTATGAAATGATGTGAACGCTGGTTATTTGTACCTCATGATACTTGGCAGTATTCAGACAGTTTAAACTGGTGAATAATAAGAACAATAACAACAATAACAACAACAGTGACAATAATAATAAAAATAATAATAATACATTTGCTATGTTCACAAATCTCATGCAGTTAGATGTATGTGTATATTTATTTATCATCATTTTAGCCAGTGTCAACACAAAATAAATCCTGTGAACATGTCAAATGACACTGGATTGCTCTGACGGACTCAAAAAAACGGACTCATTTGCAGCATACATTTAGACACAACTCTCTGTACAGGTCATAGTATGAAGTTTCATCCCTGCTTTTTTGTGGTGTTTCTAATTATGACATCCATAAGCAAATGACCCAGAACAGCCCAACAGAGATAACTGAGGTGATGGACATAGGCTCAAAGATAGAGAGGCCAAGTTGCCCAGAATACCCTCAATGCAGGATCTGTGTCACCCCCCAGCACCCTCTGTATTTTCGTCCTGTTTTTGAATTGCAACACACCCTTAAGAAAGAAAAAACGTATGGTAACTAATGGTTAAATTGTATATTATTTATGAGCTCAGTTTTTTGTTCATTATACAAGTTTGAATTCCCCTCTAGCTTTTCGTCAAGATTCAAATGCCAATTATAATGAAAGATACCTGATTTTTGTATTTTATGGTATATGCATATATGTCATAGTGGCACAGCCATGCCATCAAGATATACTCACGCCGGGTCATGTTGAACCTGTGAACCTCTTTGGCATAATACTCCTCCTCCTCCTCTCTCTCTGGAGAAGGTGAGCTGTTAGTATTCTGCTCCACTGTGCTGTTGTAGACAGACAGCACATCTGCCGGCACCTCTTCTACCTCATCTTCGTCCAACTCTGGCTCCTTGGCCATCCGCAGCTTGCTGAGGATTTGCCCTCGGATGGCCTCAATGCGCTTCCTTTTCACCAACTCCAGGTTCAAAGGTTTGCATGTTGACAAAGCACCAGTGTAGGACATGCACTCTAGCAGGCCCAGCAATGCCAGAATCAAAGCCTGCGCCCTCATTGTCCACAGACGCACAACAGGATGTCGTATTTAGGCCCCAGAGAAAGCTCAGAACGTCAGGAGTGAAAATGAACTGCTGTAGGCTAGAAGCATATGCTGGTTCCACTTCAGTATTCCAACCAAAAAATTTCCATTGGCCAGTGGCGCCTTTGCTTGAGTTCCAAACTCTAGGGTCAGGATCAGCGTCACTACACCACGGAGAAATTGCTGCCCATATCTGTCTTGCTGGCAGCCACACAACTCCCAAATGAAGTCTCAGGGATCCAGCAAACAGCCACACGATGAACTACAGACAACCTTGAAAAGGAACCTCAGTTACCGCACATTATTTATGCTACATGTGGCACATCGAATGGCCTTTGTGAAACAAATCTGTTCTCTCCAAAATTGAAATACATAATTCTACATGATAGCCAATTGGAGCTGCTTCCTGGCTTCGCAGGCCCAAGTTCAGTCTAAACTCAAGGAGCAAACGATGAAAAGGAAGCAGGACAGCTTAAAATGAAAGAACACTTCCTTCACTGCAAAGCAATTTCCTCTTCAGAGTTAACCCACCTTAACAAAGGGTCTAGTGTGCCACAGATTGCTGGACAAAAATTACCAAATGTACAGCATACTTGTACTCACATCAAACCAACCTAGTTTCCACCACTATTAGATGATTCTGTAACGAAACACAAAACCAGCACTAAAATACATGCTTCCTCAAACCAGATCAAATCAAATCTATTTAACTTAGCTGTTAATGTGACTCCCAGTCTGGTTTCCAAAAGGTAGATTCAGCTCCCCCCATCCCCTCAATGGGGAGTATCCTCATTTCAAGCTGAATACAGTAATCTCCCAAGAAAGCAGAGGTTTACCACAGAGAATTAATGGAGACACCCAAACATTACACCAGCTGCACGCACACCAATATAAGCCTTCCGCTTCTCCTTCTCCTTCTCACCCTCCCCTTTCCTTTTTTTTCTCATCAGCCACTGGTTCAAAAACGAAGAGGAACAGGACACAGTAAACAGGACAGGATAACAATACACCACAGTGTGCTAGCGTAAACCATCTAAAATCATTACTTTGTTCCTCAGACAATGATTTCTACTGCCTGGATCGTCCAAATTCAAGTCAGCTCATGTAAAAAGTGGTGATGCAGCAAAAGTTGTGAAACTTTCTCATGTAGATTAAAAGTCAAGCGTATCAAACACTGTACTTCTTTTGCTTTGCATGTCATACTGCTTAATACCAATCAGACAATTATTTTTTTCGCTCTCACTTGTCACTGCTTACAGAAGACGAAAACGATTTGTGAGAGCATAAAGTTCCTTGCAGGACAACTTAGTTAACCACAACTGTTTTTCAGCTTACTTTTGCCCTGCTTAAACGCCGAGACATTTTCCACGCAGGAAATGAGCACACACAACATCTGCAACAGATCAAAAGGGTGACTTTTCTATTATCCTCATCAGAACATAGTGCAGTGTACATATGCAAAGTAAAAGTGGAACACATTATATTTAATTAAACATAGTGCATATAATTAGTCACAATTATACTTAACATTTTCTAGTGAAACCTCTGGAGATTTTTTGTATTCTCCTTTATCAGTTCTAGTAAAACTTGTTGTGTAAAAAAAAAAATATAATTTTTTTTTACATGTAAAATAGGCCGTAGAAAAAACTACTCAAAGCCCTGAAGTAAGCCTTATCAATCACACTTGGATAAAAAAAACATAGGATTGATCACTGCATTCCTTATTACATATGTACTCCATTACGATTCAATCCATATCAAATGTCACTACATTGTTCTATTTTTCAATTGGAAATGTCACTCTCTCAGCTCTCCACGCCGTATCTGTCGAAATGCCGCAGAATGACGCAGAGCTCTACCTCTACAGTGCCCATGGCAACAGTGTGAAGTCTGTATCTGTCTGCTCCGCTGTAAATGAGGTCAGGAGAACGAAGCTGAGGGCCTCCGCCAACAAAAATCTGAGCAAGTTGTTCTTGCCAGGTTCCCAGTGGCCTCCAAGTTGCACACTGCAAGTGGTGTGGTCCAGGGCTAGAGGGTATATGACAGTAACCATAACCATACAACTGACAGCGGCCAAAAGAGTCCTGGTGCCAGACCTGTAGATGAAGCTTTGGCCAACCTAAAAAATAAATCCAGTAAAATTACTGTAATGCTTGCTTTTGATATATCACAACATTCCAAAACATCAGGACACTAGATACATACCTTGAAGGCCCTTAGTTGTGTAATGCAAGTCTATGGGATGACTCCAGTATGCCATGTCTCCTATCTGAGGCATGTCCACTTGTGTCTGTCCTTCTTTCAGTCCAGAGAGGAGCCTCCATGCTCCTCCTGATATCAATGAAAAAGTAATATGGAAAAATTAGTCTGAAACACATTCAAAAACTGCATAAATAACAGTTTTGCAGTTCAAAGTGACAAATGACTCAAAGAAAAGGTAGGGCACCTGTGTGAATGCCCCACTTGCAGAACAAACTGGTTTCTGGGAAACCACTGGCTCCGATGATCTGCCCGATTATGTGCAACTCTGCCATAAGATGTGCTGTTCTCTACAAAATGAAGAAGACTACAAAATGACTTTCATATCTGAGGACAGTTGTGAAGATCTCTGTCGTTTTAGTGTTCCAGTACCAGCATGTCCCAATCTTATTCACAAAGAGCCAGTGTAGCTGCAGTGTAGTGTAGTTGCAGGTGTATTCCATCCAAGCAGGAGGATGCAAATGACTAATCAATCGCTTGAAGACTAAGACCAAGTGGACAGAGGAATGCTCCTGCTTAATGATAATCTAAACCAGTAGCTTCAAGACCCAGGTGGATAAGGCAGGTGACCCCTAATCTAAACAACAAATGATAAAGGGGTTAAATGTGTAGTAAAATGGTAATAAGACAGAAATTAATATCCATTTGTCACAACAATGAGGCACATTATCAGCACTGATATTTTTAAAGCAATCAGAATAAGATGAGCATGCATTTCATTTGAATGAGACCAATAATCAGTATCAACATAGTCTGCAACAAAATTCACAAAGGTTACATTTGCTGCAATTTGAAAACTCCTTGTTGATTAAAGGGACACTCCAGTCAGGCTAGAAATACCTGCTTCTGATGACTTATGTCGAAGGTGGAAGAACCCTTAAAAAAACTGCAGTGGCTTTGGGTTGAGTCTTTGGTGGCCTCACAGGAAGTGCAGTGTTACATTTACATGCATGCCCAAAACCGGCTTAACCCTTTCCTTCCTTTGGGGAAACTGATATGCACTGACAAAAACCGCCTTATTCCGTTAATATGATGCACAGCAAATACATTATACACATATGTCTTTAACCAAAAGAAGCCATCCTTTAAAATTATGTGAAAATGAGGCACAATATGTGCATAAGTTATTTAGAAAAAAAATCAAAGTGGATGTATCATATTATGCATTGTGTGTTTAATATACATGTTAGAATGTTCATGTACTGCTTATTTTATTTTACTAAAACATCATTACACTCATAAAACTGTTCAATTAGTTAAATAGAAACTGAACGCAAACACACATAGATCTCATAACTATCAATATTATATTTTATTTATTATAGATCACTTGTTTATCACCCCAGAATAATAAACATGTTAATAAATCTACTCTGTATTTTATAACAAGTTAGACCTACGTATAATACAAAAACATTTATTAATCTAAATCATCTTACTTACTAGAAATACTAGTCACTCTGTAGGACTTCTATTTTGAAGAGCACCAGAGAAAAGGAAATAAATTCAAACAAATTCAAACTCACTACACGAAATAAATCTGACAAAATCGAATTATAAATTTTATGTTTGACCCGTCGTCGTGCTCTTGCTGGGGCCTGAAGCTTCACCTCACTTGTAAGGACTAAATATCAAAAGTAAAGCTGAGAGGATTTTAAGACCGTTTCGCCATCTTATGTCTTGTGTTTAGTGTTGTGTAAATTATGCCTACATGTCTGTTATAACAGACGATTATGTCTTTATAACAGACAATCCAAGTAAAAACCTTTGAAATTTGTTAAACCTGTTTACCTCGGTTCACAGATCAGATCTGTCCTTAGATGGAATTATAGTGAAAAGATAGTGCAGTGTTGGTGAGAAGGTTTTCTGTTCCAGATCTGCTGTCATAAACAATTTAACAATTCATGTGAAACTATAGCTTAGGCCGTCGGCTTTATAGGTCAGGTTCCAGATTAAAGGTTGGTGTTTGGAGTCGAAATATAAGCGTGAAAGGGTTAGCCGTGTAAAAACTCTCACTGAGTAGCATGTATAAGACTTGTTGCATTAATTGTTGGAGCTGTAGAATGTTAGGTATTCCTTCTTAGATATACAATCACCTTTTTAAAGTTAATATTTCTAAGACTCATTTTATTCTCTGGCTCCAGCCGTAAGCAAATGTGGCGTTGGATGTTTTATTTATCTTATGTTGCTTATAAAGCACTGTAATGTGCTATATAAAAACTTTTACTTATTAATGTAACGGTGTAATTTTTTCACATGGTAGACTCCTTAAATTTCGAATAAAACTGAAGAGGTGCAGACCAGCTGGTAAATCGTGAAGGCGACTGACTGATGACTACATTAGGAACCAAATGAACTGGAATAGTGTAGTTGCTTCATAAACTGAACAGCAGTCCGGGTGGTGTGCTGTTGAGGTTTCCAGGGTCTGCACGCCAAGATGGCTAGGCTAACTGCACAGTCACTCGACCAGCTGGCTAAGTTATTTCTCTGTCCTCATAACACTCAAAGAAAGGAAAATTAGAATATATAAACATACCAGAGTCTGGTCATGAACCGGTTGGATTTCAGAGGGTTTATTTAGGACCGGACCGATAATCCCGTCCGACAGCACGGCCCACTTTTTACACAGGACGCCACCTTCGTCGCTAGGGCTCTCTCGCTCTGTGACACTGGAGCAACAGCCCCGGAGCTCAGAGGTGCCACCTGGTGCTCAGAGCGCATCCCAGATAAACAGCAGAGCAGCTGGAAATGTTTGTGTTTCTCTTAAAACCACCTTGGAACTCATTTACTTATTTGTTCACTCACTCACGTACTCATTCACTCGCTCTTACTCATTTGTTCACTCACTTATTCTCTAACTCTCACCCACTCACTCTTGCATTCACTCACTCTTTCACTCACTCACTCATTATTCACTCATTCGTTCAGTCTCACTCACTCTTGATCACTCACTCATTCACTCACTCTCACTTATTCATTTACTCACTCTTTCAGTCACTCTTGCATTCACTCACTCTTTTGTTCGCTCACTTTTACTCATTTATTCACTCACTCGTTCAGTCTCACTCACTCACTCTTGCATTTACTCACTCATTCACTCCCTATTTTGTTCACTAACTCTTGTTTTCTCTTGCTAACTCACTCACTCTCATTTATTTACTCACTCATTCAGTCACTCTCATTCAGTCACTCTCACTCATTTGTTCACTCATTTATTCACTCACTCACTCACTCATTCACTCACTTTCGTTCGCTCACTCTCACTCACTCACTTTTTCACTCACTTTTTCACTAACTCAATTCCCTCATTTATCAACGCACTCATTCACTCACTCATTCACTCTAACCTTTGTTCACTATTTTGTTCACTTACTCTTTCACTCTCACTCACTATTTTCTTCACTCACTCATTCTGTCTCACTCACTCTTTTGTTCTCTCTTTCACTAACTCACTCTCCCTCATTTATTCACTCATTCAGTCAGTCACTCTCATTCAGTCACTGTCACTCATTTGTTCACTCACTCATTTGCTCACTCTTTTACCCACTGACTCCCACTCATTTGCTCACTCATTCATTTACTCACTGATTTGTTCAGTAACTCATTCATTCATTCACATTCTCTTTCACTCATTTGCTCACTCAATTATTTGTCATTCATTCACTCAGTCTTTCATTCACTCTTTTTTTCCCTTTTTAGAGTGACAGTCAGTAGAGTAACATTACAATATTAATATAGTTATTAGTTAATATTTCACAATATTTGAAAAACTGTAACCTAAAATATCTTTTCACATTTACAGGCCACATTTATGCTAAAGGATGAATTATTTGCTGATTAATTTGTATGAATATTAGACTTTGTTCATTTGTCCTAGTTTGAAACCAATTAATTTCAAGCGTCCTGTTGATTTCACCACATTTAATTAGGGATGGGGTACTAATGATTATGGACATATTCATGGACATGTGACTAATTTCATTACAGTCCAAATTAAAACAGATAACAAAAGCACAAAAGTCCAAAACAGCCGTAACTTCCAACGTGTCCCAGCTTTGTGCACAAGGCTGTTTTTTCTAAAAAATTAAACAATAGACATGAAAACAAGATGACAGCTATAAATATTTAATGTTATTTTTAATGGCAGGATGAGTGAGCTGGTCCAATGGGACACTTATTAAAGCCCATAGGGTAGGCACTGTGCTGCAGTGTGGCAGTATGACCTATGTACCATTTGCATTAGAACATACATATGTAGGATTTAGACACCAGAAGACCATTATGGGCCTGAACGCTTGATTGGATCAAATTTTACACTTCTTCTGAATGATCACCTTTTTCATATGATATCCCATCCTTGGTGGTTGCAGTTCCTAGATCCCAGCCCAGTTGAATCTGTGGTAATTTTTCCACTGTGGTACACAGCGCATTATCATGATGAAAATGCATCCACATTTAAATACAGCAGCCAAAATTCTTCTCTGTAGGATCAAATGACATCTAGCAAACATTATGACGTATAGCAAACGCTTTTATCCAAAGCTTTTGTTTGATGATGGTTTTATTTATTTGGTCTGTCTAGTCATCTGTTTTTGTTAACTTCAAATGAACCCCACCCAAATTAGACTGATGACTGACCTCTTCAGGTGGACTTTATGCTAACATGATCTACTCTAGGGTTTGAGTGGCAGTGTTCATACTACTGCCCTGCATGGTTTTAGCTATGCCCAACCCCAACATACCTAATAGGGTTGCATGATATTTGGAAAACATGCAATATGCGATAATGTTGTTGAGTGTTGCGATGGCGATATCACATGCGATGAGTAAAAACTTAGCCTTTATAGCGTTAATGTTTCAGCATCTGATTTTCAAACCCTATCTGTGTTTTTTTTTGTTTGTTTTAAAGTGAACCATTTGAACATTTGAACATACCAAAGCATACAGTTTGGACAGTGTGAAATTTGTTCACAGAAGTGCATCAGGAACTAGGAACACATTGCCCAGGGAGCAGTGTGTGGGGAAAGTACGTTGCTCAAGGATACCACTACAGACATTCTAGGGATATTTAACAACCCAAGAATCATGCCAGTGAATGCAATCCCACTGAGTGTCTAGTATAACAGGACCCTACCTCTAGGCCACAAGGCCAGAATCCAGAAAAAAAGGCAGAATCCAGTATAGGGCTTTGTCTTTTTATGCTAATACAAAAGAAATTGCTCAATTGTTAGACTAGATGCCTCAGAGCTATAGGCGTCTTTTCAAAATGTTGAAACCAATAAAAATGTTGATTTTATTAGGTTAATTTAATAAAACTTATAACAAATATTAGAGTTACATTTGACATGGTTGTTGCAAAATAAAACCAACCCATGTTCTGTGCATTCTGAAATATACACTTATCCAGAATGCAAACAATATCATAGTTAGGCAAGAGTATCCTATTCTGTCAAAACATTTACATTTATGTGTATATGTTTATTTGTATTTAATCTAACTGAACATTTTATTTTGGTTTTACACAATAAAAGCATCATCATTAATACTCATTTTTTTAAGACAGAAGTTTACAAACACAACACACACCCCATTATTGTCACTTTATTAGCAATTCTCTGAAAGTTTATTGAGGCCCAACCTTTTTAGTGTTACAGTACAGAAAGCACTGCCTGAACAGGGGTCTGAAGGCCTTGTCCCTCAGGCCGTAGATAAGAGAACTGAGGCAGCGTGCAGGATCAGGACGATGATGAAGTTGAGGAAACGTAGCTGTGTGTAGATGGACAGAGGCATGTTGGCCAGCAGGGACTCCAGGTACATATAGAGGAAAGACATGAGCGATAGGCCGCACAGCTGCTACTGTCACAAAGAGGAGGATGTTGAAGACCACCCCTTTGACCCACTGCCAGGGCGCTACCAGCAGCTGCTCGAAGGTGCAGAGTGTAGGTGACAAGTAGAAGGAGGGCTCTGCGAGGAAGAGAGCAAACACATTGGTTAGCACATTGAAGGTGCCTAGCAGCCACACCACCACCACAGCCACGCGAGTGCACACGGCAGTGGCCAGCTCACTGTGCTGCAAAGGGAAACAGATGGCCGTGTACCTCTCCAGAGACATGACTGCCAGGTTGAGCGGTGCATTGACAAAGGTGGAGGCAGACATCAGCACAATGAAGGCACATGCGGCCCACACCATCACCCAGTAGAAAGCCCCAAGCAAGTAGAGAACCAGGCCAATGACCAGGTGAATTGTATCATTCAGAAGCCTGTGTGAGCAGCATCACTATGTTGATGTAAATGAAGAGAGCATGTGTGGACAGCGCCAGGAACATCTTAAAGATCCTCTCTTCTGTGATGGCAAGTCTAATGGCTTGCATCTCAACCACAGTTAAAGGTCCAGACACATTTGCACAGTCAGCCATCAGAAGTCTTGAGGAAAGAGGGAGATCATTTCTGCAAGAACAAGAGAAGCAGCGTGTGAAATAAGGGACATTCTAAAGTGGGACAAATTGCACATTAGAGTTTAACAGTTTAATTATTTTACATTTTTAAAATAATGCATGTAAGACTTTGAGGTCAAAGTAACACTTTTTTTATGAGTGCATTAGATGATCATTTACATGATACCACTGGTTTGATCATCTTTGATTTCAGCTATCAATGATTTGGCATCCAATTTTTGCAACTTTGTTTATAGCCATTTATTGCAATATTGCAACTTGTTACATTTCCACACATAGTTGTAACAGCCATCACTACACTGGCACTATTGTGGTGAAATGCTTTCATAAAACTAATTTTAGCCCTATCACTTCTCTCTAAGCAGCCCCAAAGTAACAGGTACACAAATTGCACACTTAGGTAGTTTTGAACAGAATTCAACTATCTACACTTCATCAGAAATGCTTACTAAATCAGGTGTTCTACCAGTTGTGATTGAAACACCGGTTAAGGTAACAGAAGTAGTGATAAAACTACTACAGTCGTAGATTCAAGCATAACAATAAGAAGTGACAAAAGAAGCTAATAATTCGACTCTGTTAGATTATTTTCTTTTCATTCTAAAATATAGTGACAGAATATACAATCGCTTAAATAAAAAGAGAAAAAGTCTCTAACAGTCATCCTAAAAGTTAAGTTTAATACAGAATAAACATCACTCTGTGTTCTTCAGTCAAAACATACAATACAACCAACTGTACGAAATAAAACACAAATAAAGAGAATAGCTAAGGCATATCAATAGACATTTAGCATCTGGAAGCATATCAAAAGTTATTTCTGTTACATAGTAATGTAAGTCAGTAATTTGGGAATGAAGAAGACATACAGTAAGCTTTAGACCTGAAAGGATTCAAGCCCAGATCAGTCTCTGGGTGATAAAACCCCCTTTATAAAAATGCCTATTCTGTCTGACATCATAGAGTCTTGAGAGTTTTAGGTACCGAAGGTGTCAATCAACTTTGTCCCCAGACTCCCCTGATTAAATAGGATCGATTATTAATGAAGATTTTTGAAGCCTGGATTTTAATGTTTAATTTTTCATATGAAAAAAATTTCATACGGACACATTAAGCATTTATATTAATGTTCTTTTGATCTTTTGTTTGTATTTAAACAATTTATTGCAAATTTTAATTAATTGTTTTTATTTTCATTCCGAGAGCATATGAGAGTTTTCTTAAATATTTTTGTATCAATTCCTTATAGCACTTACAAAGTACTGTAAGTGTTTAGACAGAAACACTAATTACCTAATTAACTTAATTAACGTACTCCCCTGTGCAGACCCTTGGGACAGCGCATATGCAGATGTGGACAAAAGAGAGCTTGTGTAACACAGGTTGTATAAGAAGACAAATGAGGTAACAGATTGGGTTACAGATCTGTTCAGGCAATACTCAGGCAATACTCTTAGGGCCCCAGGTTAAATAGCATTTTGCTTTTCTAAATGCACCTCTACAAAAAACTCACTTGTGCTAATTTTAATGCCCAGTTACTGTTTACTTGCTATGTTTAACATATCAGAACTAAAAACAACCTAAAAAGTTGCCTGTGCAAATGTCTGGACACAGGCCACATTTTCTGTTTAGTTCATTTTTTTTCACAAATAAACATAAAATATTCACTAAATATGCCATATGTTTATGAGTTTATTCCCTACCCAGACTTTTCACTGGAACAAAGATGAAGCTCATATTATCTGTTGATGGAAGACCAAATGGAAACAGCCTAGCTAAAGCATGTTGACAGTAAAAAACCTCTTGCCATATAAGCCATATCCGAATGAGACTGGAAGTCCCTGTTATGATAAATGTGTGCTTATTTTCACTTCGAAAAACAACAAAGGATGTCATTTGGCCAGGGTGTGCAACTTTTGGCTTACAGCGGTACACTTCTATCTGATGAGAAGGGATCTGTGTTATGCATGTCAGTTTCTGAGGTTATACAGTCTGAACGCAGAGATTGGATTAGGTTTATTATGCATTACATGTTGCATGATGAAATACAAAAGGGAATATTACTCCAGTGTCTTTCATCCTCTGGTTTAACAAAGCAGGTGTTTTTGTGACTCTAAATGTCCAAAGTAAAGTCAAAAATGTCTCCAGGAATATCCTGTCCAATTAGTGATCTCATTAATTATTCAGGTATGCTTGTTGGCTGTGTGAAAGTTTTCCCTTTGTCATTGTTTAGCAAAATGAGATGTCAATCATATTACAATGCATAATAGTTTGCAAAGATGAACAGTTGATGGAAGTCATTTTTGTAGGCCATTTCATTATGATTTGTCTTTGTACTTTAACAGTTGTGATTCAAAATTCATCAAAAGCTCACACACTGCAGCATCACAGTCAGGACCAGTAATGAGTAAAATGAGCAAGTTAGCTAAAATCTGGTTTTACTTTTTTTGGTTGTTGTGTGCCATCAGAACAATTCATGAACATCCATGAACAGCTGCTACACTCGTTTTTTTATAGAAACAAAATAAAAGATAGACAAGTAAAACTAAATCAAAATGAATGAATAACTAAATTAATAAAGAAAACAAGACACATGCAAATAATAATAAAGAACAATGAATAAATTAAACAGCAAATCATACCAAAATTAGAATTTTTGAACATATCCTATATTTACAGTAAGCAGTGATAATATTTTGTTCATGAGAAGTTTATAACTAAACAAATGCTAATGTGTTTAACAATAATACACTCAGAGAATATCAACCAGCAATTAAAGTAAGATGAGTGACTGTAATAAGAGAGCAGAATGAAGAACTGCGTAGTTTTTCTGACATGACCACACCTCTAAGGATCAAAATTTAAAACAATTCTATTTACAGACTACATAGTATTTAAGTACTGCATTGTAAATAGCAACAACACCACCTCCTACTTTCCTAACAGTTACATAGAGATTGAAAAATAAGCAACAACACATGTGCTGTATGTGTTTTAATATCATCACAAAAACAGTACTGCATATAGAGCAGAGACATACGAGTGAAGAACTGGGTTCTGTGTTTAATGAAACATTCGTGACACAAATACTTTTACAAAGATCAGAACAGCCCTCATTCATTCTGCATGTGTACAATACATGAGAAACTTGATAACAAAGGACGTGGGAATATATATATAAAGAAATAAACATGCTATCACAGCTTCCACTGTTTTTGAAAGCTTTCCACAAGATTCTGGAGGAGTTTCTGTGGAAATGTGTGCCTAGTCATTTTGTAGAGCACTTATGAGTTCAGGCACCGATGATGGACAAGAAGGTCTGGTTCACGGTCTCCATTCCAGTTCATCCCAGTTGCTGGATGGGGTTGAGGTCAGGGCTCTGTGGGGTCAGTCATGTTCTTCCACACTGAACTCCTCCAGCCATGTCTTTATGCAGTTTGCTTTGTGTACTTGGGCACAACCATGCTGGAATAAAAAATGTTTCTTGACTCAAAACGAAGCTTCGCATACTGAAGCATAAAAATCAAGCTCGTCACTGGAAACAAATAAGTATGTCCCAATACTTTGGGCCATGTTGTGTACATGCATTTCTGAGGCCGGCTGCTGGGGGCGCACTTCCAGCTTCACTGTATTGTGCGAGAGCAGTATGGCGCTGTGCAGGAGAAAGGTGCTCTCTCTGGGCTGGTAGGTGTCCCTCATCTATTTTTGTGAAGTTAGGAGGCTGTATGTGTATGGGAAACAAATAGATATATATTAAAACCTGTCCCAAGCGGTACCGATATCAGAAACACTTGTTTTAGGGTGTTACAGTCTGAAAATGTGTCACTGCCGTAGCTTGTTTACAGGTCTTCCCTTGGCTGAAGGCTACTTCCTTTAAAAAGAATGTTTCCCTCTTGTATATGCCATTAACAATAAAAATACTTTTTTTGTATTAATTGTTGGCGCCTAAACCTACATTTAATACAAAATACCATGGCACCAAAAGTTGACAGTTTTGTTGCTTAGTTAGACAATGATTTCGACAGGTTTGTCTGTCATTTTCTGTCTGTCAAGTTCCTTGTTTCTTATAAACACTGACTGATTTAAAAGTTAATTTCTAAGTACTTAAGCATCCTTGCAAATAAACACGAATTGAAGTGGGACAGCTGGTGGCCAGGTGGTTAGGGAGTTGCCCCTGTGATCGGAACGTCTTGGGTTCGAATCCCAAGACTGAGACTGGCATTGCTTATGTACCTTTGAGCAAGAGACCATCTCCACACACTGCTTTCCGGTGCTGTGTCACTAGCAACCCACTGGTTCACTTGATGAGTGGGTTAAAGGCAGAGAAAGAATTTCACATTGTTCGCACTGTGTGCTGTTATGGAGGGGCAGGAGTGCCAATTTTAAATATATGAATATGTAATTAAATACATCATTAAATGTGTCAATTGTTTAAAATGGGAAATACACTGATAAATAATTACTTAAATGTGTCATTAAATTTTTATATATTGCACATTTAATTGCTTAAATGTTTTATTTCCAATTTTAAATCATTAATGCCACATTTAAGTAATTCTGTTTTTATTTCCCATTTTAAATAATTAATGACACATTTAATTAATTATCGCTTTATTTCCCATTTTATGTAATTAAAGCCACATTTAAAGCCACATTTAATTAATTGTTTTTGTTTTCAATTTTGAATATTTAATGCCACATTTAAGTAATTATTTCATGTTGCCAACGTTCCGCACATCATGAATTCATTTTATCTGTCAGTCTGAGCCATCAAGCAGAGGGCGGGACAAACACTGATCTACTCAAGATGATTGGCTGTCTCGAGTAGATCAGCGTTTGTTCCGCCCACTGAGTTTGATGGGTCTGACTGACAGATAAAATGAATTCATGATGTGCGGAACGTTGGTAACATGAAATAATTACTTAAATGTGGCATTAATTACTTAAAATGGGAAATAAAAACATCATTAATTAAAAGTACCATGAATTATTTAAAATGGGAAATAAAAACGGAATTACTTAAATGTGTCAATATTTATTAAAAATTGGAAATAAACATTTAAGTAATTAAATGCGCAACATATAAAGATTTAATTACACATTTAAGTAATTATCAGTGTATTTCCCATTTAAACAATTAATGACACATTTAATGATGTATTTAATGACATATTTATATATTTTAAATTGGCATTCCTGACCCTCCATATGCTCTGAGGTGTTCTGATATGACAATAAGGAGCCAGTTTATTTTTACACTGAGTTTAAATACTTATATAACTATAAATGAGATTAATTCGACTGAGTGAGTAAGTGATATATCAAGCATTACTTGATATTAGATACTGTTAAGTTAGTTGCTTTTGTCTAACTGACCAGAAAGAAAACATTTGTGTCTTTTATTTTACAGTGCTGCAGCAGGCTTGCTGAGTGCTACCAGCAGAACCTGCCACAGACTTTGCAGACTACCATCAGTAATCGGGAGAAGCTGGATTTCTTTAAGCATCTCTGGTGGCCTGTGTGCTGTCCCTTTTGTACAGGTTTGAGAGGTTTTATTTGATTGCAGTATTGATAATAGCCTCACAAATGCCAGTAGAAAAGCATTTTTTTTTTTTGGTGCTGCTGTTTGTTAAATATACTATAAAACTGTGTAACAGTTTCAAGAGTACCAAAAAAAAAAATGCAGATAACAGTGTGTCTGAAATTTAAACATGTTTCACCCAGTGGGCTTTTTTGGAAACCGCTGTCAGTGAACAAAAATAAATATTTAGGTACATTGTATGTATTTTTTCTATTTTTAGCACAGACATGATATTCTACTGTCTTCCTTTTTTTTTTATTAGCCAGTCTGAAGTTCAAAATTCAAGATTCAAGACACAGGACTAATGACTAGGGCTGGGCAATATGGCTGAAAACTGTATCACGATATCAGTGTTTCATATCGGTCAATATTGATAATTATTGAAATTTTTTATGACCCATTTAAAATAAGGACCAGGAGAAAAATATATTAAATTTTTATTTTAAACTTAACCTTCCTTTGATCATAATTCCCTCAGTTATTAAGAAACTCCACGCATATTTTGACGTGTTTTGCATTACTATGTTTAAACAAAAATATGAACTTCAGCAATGTGTAATATAGAGTGTCTTATATTGGGTTTTTTTCAGCACAAACCAGGCAATTTGATGAACATATTTGTTTTTTACTTTGATCAACTATATAAACATAACAGGGCAAAACTTACCTTTTAAAAGTGTTTTTTTTTAAAGAAATTACTGTTAAACACACAAATACAGAGATCAATTTTATTTTACAGCGTGAAATTTTTAAAACACTTCACCTAAAAGAAGATAACTTTAAAACTTTTTACAAACATTAGCCAAATAAACATTATTCAACATACAAGCAAGTGCGCAACAGCACCCCCAGTGTTCAGATCCAGGGTATTAGAGGCGAAGAGCTGGTGCGCACTGGTGTTGCTTTCTTCAACGAAAATTATGATTAAATATTGTTGTCAACGAACATTTCTCACGTGACTCAAACAAGACGAGACGCAATGTAAATGCTGGTTATGTGATGATAAGGAAACGAAATATATCCTGTAATTGTTGACGAATAAGAACGAGACTAAATGTGGTTTACAAAATAAAAACTACGATAAAATGTCTCTTCGTGTTCGTTGACGAGACGTTATTTCCTGTACGATAGGGAGCGGAGACAAAAGTATTGGGACGACCTTAGAGTTGAACGGCGTTACGTCCCAATCCCACCATCGAGAGGCACTGTGAATTAAATCTAGAGCGCGCAAAAGTATTGGGACGGAGGGGCAATATAGTGCCAGGGAGAGAGAA
>JBBJLR010000024.1:7776781-7808098 GCA_037577145.1 Brachypetersius gabonensis
AACAATAATATAATAATAAGATAACCTTGTTTGAATTGTGAAATAGGTTTGACTAAAAGAAAATTTAGATTTGGTCTACTACTAGGTACTTATACTAAATTGACTGGGTTAAATAGAATTGCATCACTAAAAAGGAGACTAAAATACAACTTTCATCGACTAAAACCAGACGAAAATAGTTGTGGATGAATCTGAGTTAAATAAGACAAAAATGCTCAGACTTTTAGTCGACTGAAACAAAAAACAGACTTTAGTCGACAAAAACAACACTGGCCAGCCGCTGGAAGAGGCTGAAAACATACACAAACACAAAACAAACCACTTATTTTATATCAAATTACAAGCAAGTATATGAAAATTGTACATACAGTTCACAACAGACTCACTCTGGCTGGGATCCGTGCTTTATGTGAGCTAGCTCCATGCGCTCCTCATGTTCTCAGTCCTGCGCGAACACATTTATATTATCTTCTAGTGGAAAACACAGCTTCAGCACCTCACAGACGCTCTTTCTGGGTTTTAGACTCATTTTCGCTGTGTTATATTTGATTTTAGAAGTAAAAAACACTGATAAACAGCACCTCCAACTCTCCAGTGCGCACCAAGTCACCTCTGTGCTCGCAGAGTAAACACCAACCTCCCCTCCCCCTCTCTCTCTCGCCCTCTACTGCTAGTGGTATTTTTCCATGTTTTTAAAATTCTTATAACTTTACTTCTACTTGACACAGGAAGTCCAGACAAGGCTCGGGATGATGTCTGAAGCTTTGTGATTCACAGCTTCCATGAAAGGAGTTGTTTTGCTGTGCTATGACCATTTATGACAGCTGCGTTTCCGGCACGGATCCAAACTAGCAACCAAACTAGCTTCGCAACCTCTGTTTTCTTCCGACAAAGAATAAAAATAACGTTTTATCGAACACATTTTTTATTGATATCGATCACGTGTCTATCGCAATACATATCGTTATCGTTTTATCGCCCAGCCCTACTAATGCCATATCTGAAATATTGTAAAATCCTTTACCAATGTTGTCAGAAAAATAAAAATTTATGTTGAAGCTTTCTGCAATTCATGTTGTGTTCATGCACAGGAACAAAAATTGTCCCATGAAACCTTGATCCGTAGAGCATCATCTCTGGTGGCCATCAGTTCCAACACATACCTATCCCAAACTACTTTAGCACTAGTGGAGTCCCTCACTGAGTATACTAATGTAAGTACATCAGTGATGAGAAACACCCTTATTATGTGTAACAAAAAAATGGTAGCATTAACATGTCTTGTGTGAACTTTCTCTTCCCAGGCAATAAACACCCTCATAACTCTTCACAAAGGCTATGTAGACAATATCAACAAGTTGAACCCTGCACAGGAGGAGTCACTATGGCAGATGATAGTCTCCAAACGACAGGAGGTAAAAGCTCAGTAAGATATTTAGGAGGTCAGGAACATTTAGTAGAAGTATTCTAAAATCATCCCTCAAGCAGTCATCAGATCAACAGATGTGTTTTAATTTTGTGTTTAATGTTTATTTAGGTCATTGACCGACAGCAGGACTGCAAAAAATTCAAGGCAAATTGGCAGATGGCAATCAATCTGTCAGAGCTGGCTGCTGAAGCTGCTTTTAATGCAGGTAATATTTTTGTTCTACATGCCACTTCAGTTACTATACACATTTGTAAAGCACTGAAAGTGTTTGCTGACACATAATGCAATATGATAATTGATTTTGCCATTTAAGAGATTATTTGGGGGCAATTTAAAAAGTGTGTGGAGAAGGGCATTATGACAGTATTTTATTGTTATTGTGGAAACTTCTGATATCGTCTGTAGTATATTATGATTTCATGTCATTTAAATTAATTCACTTCACTTCATCAGTTTTCCACATATCAGATGACTTGTTTTATTTATTTAGTTATTGCAGTTCAAAGTTTATTTTGTACTTTTTAGTATGCTTACTGACAGTACTGAAACCAGTCCTTCATTGTCAAGAACATGTTGGTATTTCCATGAGTTCATAATTTTGAAATTTCTGCTTTAGGGGCCGATCAAGCTTCAGCTGCAGCCCAATCTAACCTACAGACAGTGGAGTCTCAGGTAGACCAGGTTCATCAGCACTCACTTAAGGCAGAAAAAAATCTGAATGAATGCAAAGCAGATGTCAGCAAGAGGCTACAAAGTGCTCTCATCACAGCACCACAAGAAGATGAGGAAATTCCAGAGGCCTATCTGAGAGAGGACTGATCAAAACCAACAGTACCACTACAGATTTCATAAAGACAAGCAGCACTAAAACTCCACCATTCCAATGATTAGAACCGCTTCTCTTATATTCTTTTGTGGTAAATTTTTTGTAGGATGAAATTATAACAGACCGTAATGTAGCAACAGCATATACAAAAAGAAAATTCAATTAGAAGAATAAGCGAAGATAATATACATTATATATATGAATTATTTTCCTAATATTTATTGAAATGCTGCTGTGCTCATGTTGGTTAATTCTTTATTATTGAGAGTCCACATTGAAACCTATGATACAGTAAACTGAAGCCATTACCTTTATACAGTAATTAGCACAATGTATAGTAGGGAAGCCCTACTGGTGTGTGTAAACTTTGTGAAATGAATTTGTATGTATTTATGTTGCTGTGCACAAACTACAACTGATTTTAAAGCTAAAACCAATGAAAGATTGGCCTTTTTGTTTGGACTGCTGTTGGTTTATTACTGTTCAGGGTTGGGTCTTTTATTCTACCTAAGCCTTGTTTAATCTGATCCTGGGAGTGATATTGTTCTCATCTGAATGGGTAATTTATGGTGGCGAATTATGGGCTTTTCTTGTACAATTTGTAATTGATACAATTGGTTTAATTATATTTATTTGGCTGATAGGTTGAAGTTTGTTATAGTATATAAAACACTAACATATGCAGTGCATTAATGTTTACAACACCACCTGCTGGACTGTATGTGTGTGTGTGTGTTTGTGCACGCACACGCATATATATAAAGTTATATGCCTCATCTGTCAGAAAAATTATTGTTTTTCATGAAAAATTATTAAAGGGGTTTGTGCTGATTATGACAGATAGGTGTGAGACCACCATACATCACTACACTGCATTTAAGGGCTGCTCTGCTGCAGACAGGTCAGAGTGCTCATGCTGACCCCTGTGCACAGCCAAGAGTGCCAACAATTGCTATGAGGGCATCGGCATCTGCACCGGACCCCAGCACGATAGAAGGGTGGCCTGGATTGGTGAATCACATTTTATTTTACATCAAGAAAGCACCATGGGGAAAAAGGCAAGCTGTGTGATGCACCAAGAAGTCTTAATACCAAAAAATAAGGACACTTTAATACAGTCTAAATTATTGCCTTATTCTAACTGAAAATATATGTTTTGTTTGATTATCTTTGCACTGTATGGTTAATTGGTGGTCATATTACATTTGTTTTGCTCTCTCAGTGTCATAGGAGGGGGAAACAAATGATTAGAAAAAACAGCTAACCTTTACATATTCAATGTTAGATCGTGATTGTATGTACAGTATATCTGTGTGTTCCTTGTGGAAGTCCAGTATTACTTATAGTTTCCATCAGAAACCTGGATTAACTCGATCAGTTCTTCAGTGAATTAAATCAGGAGCTGCTGATGGAATCTGAGAAATCTGGAACTAAACCTGTGTTCTCACCAGCTCACAATATCAGCTACTTTTTTTTTTTTTACAAACAAAACAAATATTTTACTGTTTACGGTTTATTTGCATTAAATTTTGGGTGTTAAGAATTATGGTAGCAGAAAGACGAATTATCACACACTGAAAAAGTCTTTAAACAATTTGCATAGGGGATTAAAACTTTTGCACAGTACTGTATATAATGTTATATTTGTATAGTCGGAGTTACATGAACATAATTAGGTAGTATATGGATACGGATGGATTCATGGTTGGGTGGGTGACTACTGCCCATCCATTCATTAACACAATACAGCAACCTTAAACAATATTTTCAAGACAGCCATGAGATTCTTCTCTGTGTGGTGTCTTTTTTTATAATCATGGTGCTCACACTCATCTGTTTACATTCTTCGTCTGCTTTTTTCGCTCCTAGTTTTCATCTGTGTTTCAGAGTAACACCTATTATCAGTCCATCCATCACAGTGGTCCAGATGTTTGTGTGGTTGCTTAGAACATTCCACACGGTAATCCGCCCACACCTCCTAAGTACCTGCACTTTCGTGCTGATATAGAAACAATATCTGTGATCCTGGGGGTATAAAAAGTAATCAAACCTTTTTGTATGAGTTTACTGTCAGAACAAACTGTAGTTGTTAAAAGATGTGTTCACGATAAACTTCAGTTTATCTCAGTCAGGGTGGGTTTGCGTTAAGGACATGTGGGGTGATCAGTGTGAGCTCAGACAGCACACTGATAAACAAAGGGGCGAAGATGGGTGGCTATTTCAGAAACGCTCATCCTTTGAGTTAAATAAAAAAACGTGTTTTACTGGCATTTTCCATCTGATAAATCTGTTTAGTTATTGAATTGTTAGGTCCTCAGTAGGCCATAGCTGGTTAGTTATTTAACTGTTTGGACAACACTGAACCATATGCAAACTATTTGATTAATTGACTGACATGGGTGTTCAGCTGTATGCACACTAATTGTACATACTGCATAGAAATGTACTGCCAAAAAGAGATGCTGTGGAGTTATGTCCAATACCAAGCATTGTCTAGATGGGTGTAAAGACTTGACTGAGAAATGATGGGAATCCATTTACTGCCTCTGAGATGAGGTGTTTGTCATCAATCTCTAAACATCTAACAAAAGTAGCTGAACTCTCTAGTGCTCTTATGCCCAAATGCAATCAAATCCTCACAGAAATGTTCCAACAATTGCCAGAAGAGTAGAGGCTGTTGTAGCAAGGAAGACAACTCCCTATTTAAATCCTCAGAGGCTTTGACTATATAGAGCCAGATTTCCTATACATTACTTAAGTTTAGTCTGATTACTGAAGTCTGTATAGTAGAGAATTAGTCCTAATCTGAGTTTGGCAAACTGGCCCACTGTGTATTCTACTTGCTGGACAGCATTCTGCCCTTGTAGACTAATGTATTACCAGCAGATGGCGCATCAGATCAAATTACTTGGTAAGAGTGCAATATATTGTCAATGAATGTAATTAGATTTACACCATAGTGGCTATAGAACTAAACGGACTACATATTGCTTCAAGTGTTAAATTAGTTTTTTATTTGACTAAAGCAAAGTCTAGATATTTTAATTCAAGGGTGTCATATTATACTGTATAAAACCATTTTTATACAGTAAATGCATTTTTTATCCAAGCTCACGTACAGTTTCAAGGACATGTGTTCTTTGCGGTTTACATGTACTTTGATATCATCTTGGTTCATCACATTATTACGTGTTATGTGACAGATTTTCTTCTGCTGTCGCTTCACTTGTTATTGCCCATGCAATACCAAAGATCAAAACAAAGCTAACATACACACACTAAAAGCAACACTAAGAGAAAAAGAGAAAGTTTATCGAATGGGCTGAACAGTATAGACAATCTACTTTTCACAGTTTGGAATTGGCAGTATTTGTGACATTTGGTAGTTTTGAAAAGTTTTCAACATATTCAGGTGATTGGAGCATACATAAAAAAGTGGTTTCACCCCCCTAAAAACTGGAAAAGATTGACAAAAAAAACATTCAGTAGGCCCTGTTCTCTGTGTAGCTGCCCTTTTCATAAGCATTACTCACTGGCATGCTATGCCGTGGCATACAGTGGCATTGTAGCACAATAGCTACAGTGACCTTTTCATCTGTGCGGCATCAATGAAACTATGAGGCCAAATACTACTCATCAGCGGTCTATTTTAATGTACCCTCTTCTGTACCGATGGGGTTAAGTCACACACTATTGCCACAAAAGAGAGCCCAATGAACTTTCTCTTTTAAGGGTCCTTAAGGACTCATGCTGCATTCCTGGGCCAGGCAACACCCTCGCTGAGCGAGCTATTTGATGGAAAGAGGAAAGAAAACAAAAAAGATTAATTTTCATTGGCCCAAAGAAGCTTTCCAGAAGTCATTCAGCTCTTGGTGTTGCTGCATATTGTAGATAAACTTGGGTTGACAAATTTACTAACAATAAATCACCACTGAATTAGCACATGTTTGAGCAATTGTATTTGAAGTGTCATGGGTTGTGTTCATTTATTGCTAGTCTTTCACACATTCTTGGTACATGGAAAGCACAGGATAAGTCATATATGCTCTGAAATGCATTTGCAATGAATCATTGCCCTTGTGGAGTGACCTTCATTAGTGCAAGGTACTTCAGAGAATAATCACATCAGGAGCTCCTATCTTTCTGCAAAATGTTCTGAACTATGTTGTTTATTTCATGGAAAAGTTGTGTAAAGTTGTCAGTCATTCCTCTGAGTCTTGAATATTTTAATCATGTGGAGTGCATCATAAATATTTTACTACATCTGCTAGGACAAATAAGGTGACATTTTCAGTAGTGTAATACTGCATGACCCCTGGACTATGAGTGAGTGAGTGAGTGAGAAAGAGAGAGAGATGGAAGTGTATTAGTACATGTAAACAATATCAGTCATACTTGCTCATAAAAGGATTTTCCATATTTTTACTATTTACCATATTTTATGATACTTGTGAAAACACTAGAATTATGAAACAACACAGAATTAAACAAAGACCAAAAAGAGTCAAACAATTTAAATCTACCTTTTATTTTAGATTATTTTACAGGAATTAACCTTTCAGTACTTTCATTCAGTCTCATGGAGAGATTTTGGACAATGCTGGGGAAATGTTTAGTTGAAGTGAGAATAAGTATACATGGAACACACCTCTGCACATTTCATAATCATTTTGTTGAATTTTACATATGTAGAGGTTATGGCACATTCACAAGTTTTGGGGGAAAAAACTCAGTAGATAAACAGAAACTTAGCAAATTTAAAGTAAGCAAAAATGTTTTTAAATAAAAACATTTAAAATAAGCTTAATGAACCATAACTTGTTTTTGTGTATTCGCATAGGTTTGTCCAAACTTTTTGACTAATAGACTGATAATGGAGAGCAAATGGAACACGAATCATACTGTGTGATAAAAGGTGCTGACGACTGGGATTTAATTAGGTAGCACAAAGAGAAATAAGAAAACAAAACATCTAGTGATAAATTTAAAGTGTTTGTGTGAGGATAGCCCTGTGAACTAAGATGGATAAAAGGCTCTGAGCTGAATGGAGGTATCTCCTCTTTGTTGTAAAGGATTTGTTTGGTCCATTTAGGCTGCTGAAAGAAACAGATCCTCGCTGAAAGAGGATCAGTGCTCCCTGCTGTGGGTCTGTGGGAGAGATTGGGGGGATCTCTGCTTTTTCTGAACTGTTTTAAAGCCAGTTTATTCGAGGAGACTTTGATGAGTGAGACGACACTGATGATAAAACATTGAAGGCCTAGAAAACAATGTAGCTGGGGGTTATCAAGGGCAAGCCTGTAGCGTCTCTCTACCCTCATGGACTACACTCTGCCCTCATGGACTAGCGCTGGAGTGTAAAACTCAGGTCCTGAAGGGCCGGTGTCAAGCACAGTTTGGTTCTCCTCCTCAAACACATTTACCTCACATTTAACTGGTGAGGTGAACCAGGTGTTTCTGAGCAAGGAAATCACCAAAACGCGCTGGACCACAGCCCTCCAATTTTAACACCTCTGCTTTAGTTTTTCAAATTAAAGTCCTGTCATTTTATAGCCCATGAGTATGTAAACATTGATATAGTCACCACTTTCTGTGTTATTTTGCCAGGCTGATTTCTCTCCATTTGACCTTGAAAATCCTGCATATACATTTTATAAAAAGAAGTAATGTTCTTTAAATGTGACTTTAAAATGGGTTTTCATGTATCTCATGTTGGCTGCCAGGATTAGACTCTTAATTTGCACACGCCCCAATTAGATGCTGGGTGTGGGGGATGGGGCGAATTGCATTTGGGGTGAGACACAGATTGGGCAGCTGATGAATTCATGAAGGGGTTTGTAGCAGGATTAGTGTAGGGGTACAGAGATTATGTCTTGCTCAGAATTAACACAGATTCTAGGAAAAAACTCAACAAATGATGACACTCATCATAAAATGTAACAGGACAAAAAAAGATAAAGGCGATTTTAATTGTTTGTGAATTTTCACTTGTTTACATCCATTTTTTGGTCAAATGAGTTACCAATTTGACCAATCTGGTAAAGTGCATAAACTGAGCTGTAACAGTCTCCCCAAAGATTTCACATCTTTTGAAAGTGATTCTATAACAGTATCTATGGGAATCAGCATTACATTATAAAGAATGAGTTACATACATACATGATCTCATGATTCTGCCTGGATTTTTCAGTGAGAAAGTAGCTTAGATCTTACGTGAAAAACAATACCTCTCAACTAAACTTAGTTTGACACCACACTCTGGTGAGCTGTTGAATGTATAGTCCTCTAGCAGATTTAAGTCATACATATTATATTGAATTACTAGTGATTATTTGAAGCATACCATGGGGACAATGAAAATATTTCACAAAAAACATACCTTTTTCTAGAAGTTTTAGTGAAATGAATGAATGAAATAAGTAATGAATGTTTATATATTTGGTGTATGTCACCTCTTCTGGCTCAAAAAATAGGCAAACATAATACCAGAATCTTTTAATTTGGGTTGTGTGTGTGTGTGTATTTAAAGAACTGTAAAGAAATGTTCCAGTGAACTGGCACATGCGTTCTGTATTTGTTGATTCCTTTTAATGTGGAGTGTGCGTGTGTGTGTGTTGTGCGTGTGTTTGTGTGTGTGTGTGTTTAAAGAGAACTGTAAAGAAATGTTCCAACGAATTGATTCAGGCCTTCTGATTCTGCTGACCTGTTGGACCTTCAAAATACATAATAATCGTCTCTATCCATTTAAAACAATGTCAAACTTTGCTGATGGGTTCTTATATTTATCTAAGAGCCAACAGCTTTTAAAGTGAATCTGTACCTCTCTTAAACGTAACCTGTAAGGGTCTAAAATAGAAAAACATTATAACAGAATCCAGTAAATCCGTTTATTGAATAGTCCACTGAACGCCAGCAGGCTGTGTATCAGGTGAAGCTGAACACCCCCGTTTCAGGAGGAGCAGTGGTATGGTCCAGCCTCTGCCTCGTCCCTATGGAGTTGTTGCTGAGGAGCTTTCTTTCAGAGTTTCGATGAGAAGGAGAGAAGGAGGGAGGTGAAATGGCGCAAAGAATGACTGTCCTTTATCTCAGGAATAACCTGATCCAACCGGGGCTCAATGTTACGGCTCTGATTCTCCTTTGCTTCGCGTCTGGTAGGTTTTTATCAATTACATTTTCATCTAGACGACGTGACAACTGTGTGTTGCTATGGAAAACTCAGATAAGTTAGCAAGAAATAGCTAGCCAGTGTTTCCGAACTCCACTCCTCGGGGATCGACTGAACTGTGCAGCAGTGGTTTTCCCTTGTTCTGAACTGGATGTTTTAATAGTAAGGCCATGGATCAGTTGAACTGGATTTGGAAACTCTGGAAGGTGATGCTGTCCATGCTTTCTCGTGCAGCGTGTTTAAAAAGTTTACGAAATCGACGTACATCATAGCTGCTTCTGCATATGACTAAAGTTAGTTGTCTCAGTCTTGTATAAACCGAATAACTTCGTATTATTCCATTTTAAAACTGAAAATTACTTCTTTGTTCGCAAACTCTTCAAACATGTGCGTGCGGCGGAATCCATCGGCTGCCATGGAAACGGTTCGCTAAAACTGCTGCGGCTGGTCGGGAGCGGAGTCTCACACCAGTCTCTGTCTTTACACTCTTTACGTTTTTATATTTTATTTTGCACAGTAGTATGCTTTTCTTTGGTTGCATACACTGCAGTGTTTTCCGTTTTAAATGCTACTAAAGCTGCTTTTAAACCACACTGACTTGTTTAGTTTGGCTTAGCGATTACTAACTTTAATCTATTGAGTACTGTTAACAAAAATAACATTTTAAGAATAATATGCATAATAACCAAGACTGCCATGCGGGTTATTATTAAATACCTATGAAGGTCTACTGTTTTTAAAGAGTGAGGAAGTGTCTTTCTTTTGACTAAACAAATGAAGCAGTATTGCTTTCCTGAAATGCATCTTCGTGTTTTGGAAGTAAGATAGGAGTAATTTGACTCCAGTGCAGAAATAATGCCCAAAAGTTTTCCCTGGTTTCATTTCCCGCGTAGTAGAACTCCACCTGTCACGACTGTGAGGAAGACTCGGCTGGGATGTGATTTGTAAAGTTTTATCAGTGGACGGTCCAGCCGGTGAGACAGTGTTACATCCTTGTGCCGATTGCTTTATCCTTGACCAGGCTCAGTTCCTCCATTGTCAGGCTGTGTAGGTTATTTCCATTCCTGTCCGAGCTGTATTGCCCCTCTAAAGTGGGAAAACAGTGTTGCCCTTGTCTGAATTCCATGCTGTTAATGTTTAAATAAACATTTGGATGGTGATACAACATGCTTCTTGTCCCCCTTTTAGAGCCAGTAGCTTGGAAACACAGAGAAGTGTTTAGTGGTCAAATGTATTCAGCTTGTTGTCAAAGATCAAGGATCAGAACAGTAATGGAGACCCTGTTGGGGAAACCCTGCATCCAGTGGGGTCAGCCGCCGTTACTCCATCCTGCTGGTACCCCATGCATGTGTGGTCATTTGTTGCTTTGGTGTGACTGATGCCGGCACTGGAATGAGCCATAGGAGGAGTTAACAGTTACCACACAGGAGCTGGGGACTAGTCCTGGCCCCTCACCCCCTTGTTCACTGCATTGAGGGTTTTGATCACCTTCAGGGAATCCTGCTACTTTAATGTACATCCATTGCCGTCACTGGTGTTCTGCTGCACACACACACACTTTCTGGATAATCTGTATTGAAAAGTATTGCTGAAGTTGAATTGGATGCTCTGGAGCAGCCACACATCTCCCTGTTAGCATTTGCAACAATGTATGTGACCTTAAAGGTCATATCCAAATATACATGAAATGTCTGCCAAAGAAACAAATTTTTGTTGTGCATTGCTCTTGATTTCTTTGTATCAGTCTTTCATTCATTCTCGTTCCTCCCTTCCTTTTCTGAGATCGATAAAAGCACTAAAAGGTTACATGGGAATTGAGACGTTAGTGGTGTGGGCTATCTCTCTCCTTCCTTTTCTTTCTCTCTGTCTAACTCTGTCTCTCTCTCTGTCTGTCTCTGTTTCTGTGCGTGTTTCCCTCTCTCTATCTCCATCTCCCTCTTTCTCACTCCTTCTCCTTCCTGTGTAATTTTTCTAGTGCTTAAATCACTGAAGCTTGGCCTTCTGTACCCATCCCCATTAACAGCACTTTCATGGGGTTCCAGTATGTGTCATTAGTGCATTGCATGATTAAATAGGCCTGAGATTTCCAGTCAGTGCAAACTAATGGGTAGTCTATGGTCACAGCCTGGGCTGGGTATTATTAGCAACTTTATGATCTGATACAATACAATGAAAAACACAACAGATGTTCAGACTTTTCTGGTCCATATTCACATTAACTTTGTTTTTAAAAGCCACATTAATTAGGGAAATAAAATGACTTGATATTCACTACAACAGTGAAGTGAAAGTTTGAAAAATTAAAATGTAATGAGTAAGTAACACTAGGGGATCTTCTAAAAGCAATACTGGGGTGAACTTCACTCTGAGGTGCTGGTTAGAGCGCAGAGAGGCAAACAGGATAACCTGCTGCACTTTAATCACAAAAGTAGCGGCATGTAGTTGGTATTTAGGAACACCAGAGCTAATGTAATATCCCTTAACGACACATTCCTAAAAGATTTATGCACATTCATGCACATGACGGCACACAATAAGCTAATTAACAGGCTTCTGGACCACATGCAGGAGAAAAAAAATCTATATTTTGGATACAGCCCTGGTCACGGCAGTCTTTATACAAATGAGCAGCCCCCAGCTAAACTAAATTTTGTTCAGACAATTCAAAATGAGTGGAGGTGCATTTAATATATTTGCATAAACTGTGCATTGCTGAGGGAGAAAAAAAAATAGTGGTCTGACTTTGCATATGGAATGTTTTTTGTTTCCCAGTTGTTGAATCAGAGATGTTTCCACTCTGTAGCATAGGGCATACCACTTGGAGAGGAGTTAAATAATGAATGTCCTCTTTATATAGACCCTTTCATCTGTGTTTGTGAGAGCGTACCAGTGGGGGCAGGGGCTCTTTAGCTGCCACCTTTTTTATCAAGACTGAATTAACTACAATTTCACGTCTTTGTAACTATAGTTTAGGGCTGCAACTTTCGAATATTTTTGGAATCGAGTATTCTGTCGATTTTTTTTTTCATCGATTAATCGGATGAATCATACTTTTGTGTTTTTAAACAACTATATCAATAGTGGGTTATGCAACATAAAAGGCTTTAAAATGAGCAAGCAATTGGCTGTTATTCCTCACAAAAAAGATTTTTATTCAAACAACACTTTTATTAGATCAAAACTTACAACCTTTGGCTTATTGGTTCCAGAACTAATCATTTAATCAATAATTCTGGGAAACATTTATGATGTACATTGTATCCTTATTAACATTAAAGTAAACAAAAACGTCCTGTTTAGTTATTTTGTCATTCTCTCTGTCTGTATGCACTTTAAGATTTGTTTGTAAAATACAAAATGATATTTAAATATTGTATTATTATTATTATTGTGCTCCTGAGTTTAAATGTTGCTGATAAATTTGAATTAATTATTATTTATTGATTATGTTTTTTAGCATTAAATGGGCAAAACTTGTTTACAGTTTAAATACGGATTAAAATTTTATTTAAATTATTAGGCAAATTGATGTATTTTAAGACATTTCTACTACAGACTGAAAAACAATATAGCCACCCTATTTTTTCTTGTTGGCAATATTCGGCACGTTTTCCATCCACTACAGGAATGTGGCCGTCGAGCTGGTCTCGAGGGGCTTTTTGCGGTTCTCTTCATTTTTCACAGCCAGTGTTACAGAGCCAGTGTGAGCCACTAACTTACAATAACAGAATTTTTATCGTTTTTTAACTTTAAAAATATATTTTCATATATGACCGGGAGAGCGGGCGGGGAGGCGATGTGACAAAAATATCATATTACAATTTTTTTAACAGTTAAATCGCGATTTTGATTTTATCATGGTATTTATATGAATTTGTAACTATAGATTTTACTATATTGCAAGTTACTGAACAGTACAACCAAACTATTGTGCAAATAGTGTGATTCGACTGAGGAACTGCAATTGGTGGATGGAATGCAGTCTATTAGTTTTAATTCAAGTAGATTTTATTTGTCAAAGTTTAAAAAAGAACACAAGAGCAACAATAAGAGCTAGACAAGACAACGTTCAGTGCGATTAACAGCTATGATGGGAAGAAAATAAAATATTTGACAGGTTCTGTGTTTTAGCAGCAGAAGTTACAGGTGCAGATGCGGCAATAAATATTGTAAATCATGGTTGTTTCGGTACATTAGCATATTGCTAATAGCTGTAGCCGTTTCCAAAGTGCTGTCATTGAGCCATATCTCTGTAAAAACATAAGCACAGTAGTCTTTGAACTCGCGCTGGGTGGTTTGTTGAAGTCGAGTTTAGTCCGGTTTATTGTCCAGGAAGCGAACGTTGGCATCGAAGATGGATGGGATTGCCGGCTAGGTAGCTTTTTAGTGTAGCATGGACCCCTGTTCGCTTGCCCCGCTTCCGCTTCCTCGTTCACTGCTTGTGATGTCTCTGCCATTGGCTCAGACGACACTGTGGTCTGAGGGCTTGGTCCAAGTAGCAAACCGAGATCTCAGGAGTTTCAGCAGCAGCGTGTCTTTGAAGTAAGCTACACACTCTTAATTTATCTGGAGAAGGTATGAAAATGGTTTTTGCAGTTAATTTGAGGGTTCAATGGCAATTAATGGAATCATTTCGAAGTCCTTATTTTAGCCAATGGATTGACATCTAGGTTAATGGATTGACATCTTATTTAAACCCCTTAAGCTTCTTTGTATTTCAATATCCTCTGGCTTGTTAGCAGTTAAGTGGAAAGTAATGCAACATATTTGAGTTGTTAAAAGAAAAATTACATTTACAGAATTTCTCGCTGACTTCAGATGCAGTCAGTTAGCCAAGATTTGTATTTCAGATTCATTATTTTAGAACTGAAGCTGTGATGCTAAAGTTGTTAACGATCACATGAAGTCAATATTTACACAACATTTCCGTAAATACATCCATGAAACTTCTCTTAACCCGCTCAAACTACATCCGAATCTTCATTAAGGAGGCACAGACTTGTGGATGTGGTTTGTCAGACTGTGTGATTTACTGGATGCTATAAACTGAACAAAACATCACTGCTACACACAGCCATTTAAGACAACACGAGGGCATGAAAACCGTGATCTTGGATCGGATTACTTTGTTTTCTTTTATAGTCATTGCCACAAAGGAGATTCTAGATCAGTATTCCTACTCCTGAAAGGGTTTGTGAAAATTCTTTTTTTTTGTCTATAAAAAGCTACCCACAGAATTTACCTACATGTTAAAATATTTGTTCCATTTTTATACTATGCAACATGCCATACTGTATCTTAACCACATAAACAAGTCTGTGGCGTCTTAATGAAGACATGGATGCGGTTTGAGAGACATAGTTGTGAACTCAATTGAAGTGCAGATGAAGTTATATTGTTTGTTAGCATTGTTTATTATCTTCGTAACAAACTGTATCTCTGTATAACTGTAAAATATCTTGGCTGATATTTTACATCAGGGGTAAATGCAAAACTTTGGATTTGAGAAACAGAAGGTGAACCTGCTGATGGGTGTGTGACGGTTAGGTAGCCAACTGTGCTTTGTGTTATGGTCTCTTGAAGCTTTCTGTCCTAGCATTGTAGCATGGTCAGGGTATAATTAAAACTGTCTGGGCAGTGACTGCCTATTTTATTTTAGTTCTTAATTAACTGCAAGTTCATCTTTCTGCAGCTGCCTTTTGGTAACTACAATCTACTTTTACCTCTTAGATGTTCTCTTTTTTTCAGAACATGAAAACACTTTCTGTGGTGTGCCTGTTTCTTCTGCCACACAAGTATACACTGAACAAATACAACTTGTTTAGTTTTAGTTTTCCATTTTGAATTGACCATGTAAACAGAGAACAGACACAATGGCCATCAGTCTGTTCCATTCTGTGAGAATCGCTTTAGGTGTTTTGGGAGTTAAATGTCTGACTCTGGCCCAGACAAACAAATTTCAACTTTGTCTGTCCACTACCACAGAGTTGGAGAAGAATGTGTCTGCCATGCTGGATTGAATTTCCCTCCACAATCTGGAAGGATTTGAGCACAAAAACAATTGTTTATCTCTCCACACATAAGCCTTTGTGAAGAACAAATGTGGGCAAGTTTCTCTGAACTGATTGTTTCCATGGATCAAGAGGGATTTTAACAATGTGACATGGCTCGATTTAAAATATGAATGTAGAGTCAAGAGACTAGCTGGTCCAGCACAGACACTGGTTAGAGCTTTGGGATCCATTCCCCTCTTCTTTTGGTGCTGGTCTGATACAACTGCTGGAAAAAGAGGATTAAGGGCAAGTAATAATGGAGAGGCCAGCTTAGTGTTACTGTATCTGTGTGTTTTTGTAAGCTGGGTTTGTGTGTTTGTGTTAATGTGCTTTTGGATGATGGGGTTATAATGCTGATGTTAAAATCTACAATGCAACAGAAGCACCTAGTGATCTGGATTAACTTTACATCCAATATTATTATTAGAAATACTCTGTCAAAACTGTTTCAATCACCAGAAAACGCCAGCCCGATTCCTCGGAGCTGAACAGCTGCCTCTCCGTGGGTGGGAGATCGACCTTATGTCCTTTGTGTTTTTGGATGTCCTTGACATATCCTCATCTTATCTTCTTCCTGACCTCCCTCTGGCAGTGTAAGAGTATTGTTGCTCTTTCAATGTGGATTTTGCGTGATTTTTTTTTGAATGGCCAGTACCCAGTGCTCTTAACTGAAAGAGTCAAAATACTTTACGGTTAACATTATAAGCTAGGAAGCCTGTAAATGTACACACACACGTACAGTAAGAAACACAGAATGGGCTTGTTACTTTCTTACTGTAAGGAGATCAAATATATATTGCTTTATAGCATGCAAGTTGCTAAAAGATAAAGATAACTTATTTTAATTTCATTTTGTCAATTAAGTGACAATTGATTTAGTAAATTATGTAAAATAAACACAACAGCCCTTTTATTCTGTGCAGTTCTACATTACATTTGGTTATATTTTTCTGAATGCTGTCAGCAGCTTCTCTGATGTGTGATCTTAATGAAAGGCTTGGAAGTGCATGAAAAGCTGGAAAAATGAAAGAGAGTGGGAAACGGAGAGGGTGATTAGGTTAAGAAGTTGAGCTGTGTGTCATCGCTGAGGTAATGCCACCAAAGGCAAGATATCGTTTTGTGTGGATCTAATACTACAGCATAATCCTGCCTAGGACCTGTTTTGCGTCTGTTTTCTTGGCTAGGTACTAGCTTTGTTGCCATGGTGTCCCTCTGCTATTTGGCAAGTTCCATTCACGACCAGGCCTTGTTTTGTTCAACAGCGTTCTGTCCCAGTTACCATCCTCATCTGTGACTGCACAGACCCCTGTCATTCTCCTGTCCCTTTCAATAAAGATTTTGTCATCCATTTTTAGCGTGATGCATACCGTCCTGAGATTTTGCTACATTGTGTGGGGGTTTTGGATATTTCAGAAGCTGCTCCAGGACAGATGAAAGTCCCTCTGTTCCTACTGTGAGGCTGGAGCACGCACACAAAAAGCTGTTTGTTTGTGGCACATTGTCAATTTCCACTTTTCTTTTGTGCCTGCCTGAAGCCCTGGAAGTTTTTAATGAGGTGTCTGGTTACTTTAAGGGCAATGTATGACAGACCAGAGCAAGTTAATATTTCCTTTTACTAACTGTGCACATTATCATGTGGTCGCTGTATTTTGGAGAAGTCCTTGTAATTTGGCACGACAGAGCCTTAGCCTTGGCTCTAGCCTTTGACTTCTGCTGGCATTATCAATAGATTTTAGTAGCATAATTATTTTCTAAACTGATTATGTTCTTTCCGAAGATATCATAGTGATATTGAATTTTATGCTAATAAAACACAATCTATTCTTTCAGAGCACTTCTGCCTTAAAAGAATGTTAAAAGAAGCCTAACACAATTTGATCAGACTCCCAAATATGGACTACCATATTTCCATTTTGTTTTATTTTGTTTAAAAAGTTTTGTTCTTGTATGTGCGTATAATGAATAGTGGCTGTACAAACAAAACACTGACCAAATGCATTAATTTCATTACAAAAAGAGCATAAGTAAAGACTGACCATTACCACTTCTTCCCTACCGCTATTGATAAAGGTGATTTTGCGGAAGCTTGCGAAACTAAGATGGTGTATTTTTAAATTCTGCAAAGAAGAGCTATGGGGGAACCAGTCAGTTGAGTATGGAATATTATGTCCTTCAGAAATACTGGAATAACAAAAAAATTCTGTTTGCCACTAGCTGTGTAGGATGAAACACGTATAATATCAAAAGATATATGGGTGACCTTATTACCTACATCAACACATTGAGTTTCATTCATTTAACATGCTGACCCGAGTTAACACTCCAGCACTGTGCTATCTGACCGTTAACTAACGTGCACTTTTAGTTGACACGTGCACATTTCTTTACCGGTAATACATTGGGGGAAACATACAAAACTGAGTTTCATCACAGCTGACTGATATATTCTTCAAACTAGCTGAATCACTGGCTAGCTTGCCAGCTGGCTTTGTTGTTGTCAGACCTTTGCCAGCTGCACATGCATCTACTAAATGGATTGGGCTGTTGTGGTTCAGGCACTGGTAGGTTACACTACCACACCACATCAGCACTTGTTGCAAACAGATTAATTATACAATATTGTGTGATGTGAAAAGCACAGCACTTACAATATATAATGTTTATAACTCAAGATTTCATTGTATTATATGATCTTACACGCACACACACATTTACATACGTGTGCGTGTGTGTGTGTTACAGTACAGACCATCGAGAGCTCATCGAGAGAATGCCCAGAGTGTGCAAAGCAGTAATCAGAGCAAAGGGTGGCTATTTTAAAGAAACAAGAATATAAAACATGTTTTCACTTATTTCACCTTTTTTATTTAGTACATAACTCCACATGTGTGCATTCATAGTTTTGATGCCTTCAGTGAGAATCTACAATGTAAATAGTGGAAATAAAGAAAACACATTGAATGAGAAGGTGTGTCCAAACATTTGGCCTGTACTGTATGTATATGTAATCTATCCATCTATCCACAAAAAAGTTTCCGCGTTATTGTGGGGATTTCCACGTACCATTATCTCAGAAAAAAATCTGTGTTAGAAAGAATCTGTGACTGCTGATCCATGTAAAAGTGAGGGGTTACTGTCTGTATATACCGTCTGTGGCAGCTGCATTCAAAAATATACCCCTTGGATCGTCTCAGTGTTTCTTAAAGCCCTGTGTTTTTATTACTGTCAATTAAATTAAGAGGCAAATACGGGTTTACCTTTACATTTTCTTTAAGGGTAATGCATTAAACTGAGTTTAAAATTAAAGTGTTCTGGGAGCCTATTTGGGAGCATATTTAGGGTATACTATAAAAATAGGCATTTTTTTAAATTTATTATTTTTTTTATACCCAAACACAACAATGCATTTTTTTACTATACGCAGGTGCTCTTGCATTACTGTATATCTGCACTGTACAGTGTATACTGAGCTGCGACATTTGGTCAATTTCCCCACCTCATAAAATATGAAAATTCCACAAAAAAACATTTATTGCACACTTTTTAAACCTAGAACTACAAAAGGATAAACAAGGATAGTGATAATAATAAAGTTGTTTGTCAGATACACTTTCAAGCCAAATGGGGAAAAAAGTCTGCCATGCACAGACCAGTTTTGCCAACCTGCAAACAAAATTGCTGTTTCTCGCGACTTTCCAGACCCCTTTTTTCCTAAAAAACACCAAGCAACGAATTTAGCGACATTTTTATTCAAGCTTAGCTGCTTTCTGTACAACTTTGTCAGTATTCTCTGCAGATTAGCCTGACACCCAGCCTGCTCTGATCCGTCCGTCCAGGCACTTGGAAAAGGAATGATCTGCATGCAGTATGACTGTCACATCGACTGACCAATCATAAACCTTTCTTGGTTGAGCTCACCCACTCACATATGTTGTTTTACAAGCAAAGAAATTTATATTTTAAGTAAAATAAAAAAGAAATCCCTCACCGGTATAGAACACAGATCTTTCTTTTAGAAGGCACACATAAACATTGTCTCTTTCACCTTACAGACCTCTCCTTTCCTTCCTTTGGACATGTAAACACACACAGACATTTATTACACAAACCTGTAAAATAAATACATTAAAACAATAACAACCTAAATCCTACTTCCAAAAATTCCTGAAAAGGATGGGAGTCACTGCCAGAATTCAATAGATAGCTGGAACCCGATGCTGGTAGTGACAGCAGGACTTACTGTCTGTACTGTGAAACAGATTTTTATGCCAAGCTGTCAGACATTACAATGCATGCATCTCCCAGAAGCATGTTGAAAAGGCCAAGCCATACAATCAGGCTACCCAGTCCAAATTGTTAGGCGTAACCAAACTGCGGGTACTGGATCACTATAATTAGTAGGGATGGACCAAAATGATAATTTTTTACCGAAACCGAAAATGCGTATACACTTGGCCGAAAACCGAAACTGGGACACCGAAAGTAATTATTATTAAATTACTAAAGGAATCTGTTACAAAACTATGAACATATTTATTTAGCATTCAAATAATGCACAATATAAAATATAATTTGAAATAAATCTTACTTGGCCCTACTCATGAATAGCTTAAAAGTAAGGTAGCTGAAATATTATACAATTAAACATCTTCTCTCTTAAAACAAGTATTCAAGTGCATTTTAATATTCTGAACTAAGTGCATGATCAAAGTGCATTCAGAACGAGTGCTTTAAAAAGTGGTGAAAGATGGAACAACATTCTCTGGAGTCTTTTGACAAAATAGTGTATTAAAACAGAGACCGGTAGTCCATATCTTAACCATAATCACTGGAAAACTTTCTTGTCTTTTCAAAAACACGGAGTGGGTGTGCTCTAAGGGTCTCGCCTCTTCTGTGCTTCATACTCTGTGCCGTTGTGAATCCACCTCTCTAGAAATGTCGGCATTCCATGCTTTAAAAAACAGCTTTCCGAGTGTCTTCTTATGGGGGTTTTCCACTGACTGTTACCAGCTTACTGACTGTTACCAGCTCGGTTCGGTTCAACTCTACTTGCTTTTTTGCTTTTCTGTATCTAAAATCTGAACGTTAGCATTAGTGCTAGCATTAACATTCACGCTAACTAACTCTAATATTGCTTCTTTAAGCCTTGTCTAGTAAGCCAATTGTCTCTGTTTTGTGTCAAACAGCCACAAACCAAGGATAATAAATAAAACCCCTCTGATTTCATCCATGCTGGCGATTGTAATGATGCCGGGTTGTTTACCTCAGCTTAGAGTTTAGTCGCTCGGGCTGCTGCTCAGAATGTTTGGTCGCTATAGCAACCAGTTGTAGTGAAAACTGTAGGTCCGAAATTGAACTGGACCGAACCGAGCTGGTACCAGTCAGTGGAGAACCCCCTTTAGATAAATGGAAATGTGCCCACACTGCAGACATGTTGACTGTAATCCAGTCTGGCTCGTGCAGTCTGCAGTTGTTCATTGCGTCATCACTGTTTCAGTAGTGTAAAAAAAAATTGGTTTTTTTTTTTTTTTTTTTTTTTTTGGGTGGTCAAATATTCGGTGTATCCCTAAAAATCAGTTCACTAAAAAGATTGGTTCAAAAGATTTGTTCCCCAAATCATTCAGTGCTTTGTGGGAGGAGCAACTCCGACTTTCTGAACTGATTCACGGCTTAATGGTTCAGGTATCAGTTCAGTTCACGGCTTCCGGGACCGGGAGACGAAAGTGTTGTGACTGTGTCGCTTTGACAAACACGTTTCACATATTGTTGCGGCTCTAGTATATGTATTTATATATTTGGGCTGGGCACGTTAAAGCGTTCTCGCTTAAATGCATTATTTACTTAACGCTGACAATTATATTATTGCATATAGAATGCGGGTTTTTTAAAAAAGGCCTAATTTGAATGTTCAGTGATTTTTGTGTTTGTTGATGTACGAGTGCAGCGCTCCATGTCTTGGCTGGTTTTTGCAGAGGTCAGGCATCCTATTACTTTTTTCCATATTAGATGGACAAAAGTAATGGGACGCCTGACCAGAGCACCAACAGGTACTTTAACGACACTGCATTAAGATGCATAGACTTCAGTATGGATTTGGTCCCTCTTTGCAGCCGGCTTTTCTGTTAATTCCCTAATATGTTTGTGTGTGTATGATACTCACACATGAATTCATTATGAATATGTCTAGTCACGTGTATGATGTTTACCAACGTTTAACAATTACCATTATGTGAAATTTTTCTTCTTTTCATAGCACATTTGAGAACTTTTTGTGTTTGGGCTTTGAAGGCTTACTTAGGCAGTTTTTAAATGTCTCGCATGTGATTGATTACTACTACTTTTAAGATCATTCGCTTTACGAGCTTGGATCAGACTGTAGCTTAAACCTAGCAGAATCACTTCTGCTTCCGCCAGCAGTGGAAGTTCAGAATGTAGGGTTAAAGATTCACAACTGTAGTTAACCAAAGGTGTTCGACTGTTGGCCTCCCTCTCAGCCACCCTCTGATGGTTTGTCTCCTTATCCTCTAGTTTTTCTCTTCCTCATTTATGATCACTTTTTGAGCACTTTTGTGAATCATTGATCGCTTGTACTTGCAGGCTAATTGGTAAACTGTCACATAAAAATCTACAGCTGCCAGCCACTGGCATATTTCTTCACAGACAGAACTGTACAGCCTTTTGTCAACAATTTGGGTGTGACTGTCTGTCTTACATTGTAGATGATCTCAACTTTATCCAGGCTGTTTTCTGTTGTTTGAAAATATTGTCTGATCAGGGTTCCAGATGGCTAAAATGGTCGCCAATGCGTCTAGATTTTTTCTTTTGCGACTAGTTTTTTCATTTCAGTTGCCAATGGCGATCATCTCTCAAAACCAAGTGTAATTAAAAGTACAAGAAAAGTGACCTCTCATAATGTGCAGATACGCTGCCATTCCTACTACACTATCACGTGATTAGTTATGGGAATTTCAGATCTTTTTAATGAGTCTGATTATTTGGATCAGATCAATAGGGATAGATCAAAAGGTTTATAAAACAGGATTTTAAAATGACCAAATATTCAGAGCAATTGTTCAGCCTTACCTGTGAAATGTAATCCCTCTGAATCTGGTTTGGAGCGTACAGCGGCTTGTGGATTGACTTTATCCACAAAGATAACGTCAAAGAACCGCTTTGTTCGCCACTGACGCGTCTCTATCGCGAGCGATGTTGACATATTTCGTTTGAACGTTTCGTTTTAAACGATTTGCACAGCATGGCAACCTATAAAAATAGGAAAAATGAGCATTAACTACATGAGAAAGTGTTTTACTTTGGCAAAAATTTAGTCCATGTCTTTTTAACACTCTTTACATGGTTCTGTGACAATATTTTTGTTTATTTTGTATATCACATTTTGGCTCCTAAAAATATTTGGCTCCCAAATATTTTGTGTTTAGGAGTCAATGGCTCCTAAGGTTTTTATTTTGTCTGAAGCCCTGATGATAAATAAATATTTTGAAATAAATGGATCACAAATAAAAAAAAAAACATGTAGTGACTTCATTTTTAGAGTTGTGGCTGATGGGTTTGAGTTAGGTGGTGTAAGTCAGATCGGAAACCTTAGCGAAAGGTTTCCTGAACAGGGATTAAGTCTTGTCCTGGATTGCATTTTCTTTTGGAGTCTCCCTTTAGAATGCTGTGTATTCCAGGACCAGGCATAATCCCTATCTGGGAAAACAATTCTTGGTTCGCTGGTATGATCAGCAAGTGTCTGTGCTTTAGACATCTTTACTGGAATTCCTTCATGATGGTTGTTGCATATGAGTGTTATAACATGTTCTTTATCATTTGCCTAAAAAATGTCAAGTATGACACGGCTGATGGTCCCTACTCTCCCTGACCAGATTGCCCTCAGTTGCAGTAAGCATGTGTATTCTGGCCGTTCTTTTTATCATACTCCAGTGATGGACCACTCACTGTTTTTCTCATTCTCTCATTCCAGAATGCACATGCTCAGAAATGAGCTTCTGGCATCTTATTCTAAAGGAGGAGTGCTTTCTTGGTGTCCTTTTCATTCAAATGCAGAGGAACATTTTTCAATGGCTGTAATTACGGCGGATGGTGTGCTTCCTGTGGCAGCCAACTCTGCCATTCATTGAAGTGGCCTCAGTCTGTGATGGTTACTACCTCATCATGTCATCATGTAAATGCAAATCTGAAGTGTACCTTTTCTGTTCAACAATAAATGAACTTTGAACTTTTGATACGAAAGTCACAGGGGGTTCAGGGGCCACAGAATATCGTGCTGTCGAGGGGGGTGGGGGAATGGGGGGTTGTGCAAATGTGATTTCACGGCGGGTCCGTTTATGGGGGTGGGGGGTCTAGCAACGGTTCTAAACGAGAACTCTGACCGTTAAAGTCGTTAACGTAGATACATCATGAACTAAAACTCGTTGTGTGTGATTTTCCCCTCGCTGAGTGTGTGTTCTCTTTCGTTGTCGCCAGCTATGTATTAAGTAACACACCCGTTTTCTGACAAATCTCTCCTCTTTCGGCTGCGATTGGCTAATAATATGGAAACTTCTGTGCTCGGATTGGCCAATCTTGCCGAAAGTAGGGGGGGACTACCAGCCAATCATCATCCAAATCTCATTGCTTTATTATATCACACGAATCACTCTCTGATTTCCTGACAGTCTGGCGGGCCATTAAAACAACATTCTCTGTAGGCCTAAAACAAAATACTGTATTAAAACAAAGACTGGAGTAGCCCATATATTAACCGTAATCACTGGAAAGCTTTCTTGCCTTTTCAAAAACACAGGTGGAGTGGGTGTGCTCGATGGGTCTCGCCTCTGTGCTCTGTTTTGAGTTTATATGATAAACGAATCCCGAAATTGAGAGTTTTTGTGGATGCACCCCCTCTAGAAATTTATACATGAGCTGTTCCTCTCTTCGTTCTGAAGGTACCACACTGGTTGCTTTTCTTTTCCCCAATTGTGTGTGTAAATCTTATTGCCTGCAGTTTCTTTGTCTGTGGACTACTTTGACTGCTCTTGTATATGTAGAATCATAAATGGAGAATGGAGTTAAACTTTTAACTGTTTGAAATAGGTCTACATCACTTGAGACTGAGTCATTGCTGGCTTCATTCGCTTACTCACACAGCCCACCCCAGTTCTTATTGCTTCATGTCCGAGATCAAACCAGCCCATTCTCTCTTGTCTGCTGGGAGATATTCCTGTGTGGCCAAATTTTGAAGGTTCTCTGCACTGTTTTAAAAAGCACATTTTCCACCCTTCTGTGTGGCTATAGCTGTGCAAAATATGATGGAGCTATGTGATGTCTGTGCATCCACCCATTTCTGCCTTTGTCTGTGGGATGTGGACTTTGAAGGGGATTTTGGGAAGATATGCTAGACAGCAGGCAATCCCCCAAACTCCCATAGGTTCAAGTCCCTGTTTTTGTAGGAAGACTTATTGGAGCTATGTTGTACCTACCACAGTGAAAAGCTTGTAGCTTCTCCCACGCTTCAAGCTTCTAAAATGCTATTTCCTTGTACCTCCCTTGCAAAGCTTTATTGATGGGTAGATCTAAGGGTTATTAGTTCTGAACAGATGTCAGTGAGTTGATTTCCACTGAATACCCTAATCTGTCCAATCCTTAAATGCATAATTTTCAGCTCCAATCTGTATGTAAAGCAGTGTCTGCACTGGTTAGGATTATAGTTTATTCTGCTCTTTTTGCTTGGGCACTCATACATTTATATTTTAATAGGTGCATATCCTGGAAAGCAGAATTTCACTTTTTGAATGTTACGTTGATGAAATAATTAGTTATTTGTATATGTATAGAAACTCAGCTGCAAAACACACTTTTGATGTCACAAAAATGGATACACGTACATATATTCACCTAGTAAGTGTACATTAGTTTAGCCTGCCTGTCTATGTTGATGTTATAACTTGTACTTCAGCTTGAACTGCTTTGTTAACTCAGCACAACACAGTGCAATCAGAACAGAAGTAATTTTCATGCATCAGTGTTGGAGGCATAGGAACAAAACAGCTTGTTTAGTTCTAACGGATAAAGAGTTATGACTGTTTTGCTTCATAAAACCCCAGAAGTGTCATAAGTTGGATACAGGGAAACAAAGCATATGGACCCTTTAAGAAAATGATTTTGCTCAAGTACAATCCTACAGAAAGTTTGTAAAGTAAAGGTTGTGAGGTAAAGGAAGTGCGAAGAGTTGCCTGGACTTGGAGAAACAACTGGGACTTTCCCACAAGAAAAGCAGTTTTCCCTTAATAGAAGCACACATTAAAGCTAGTTTCATAAATCATACTGCAGTTGTTTCTGGCTGAGAAATGTGGGCCAAGCACAGAGCAGCTTTAAATTGGGATGGTTGATGGTGTTATTAGCAGTGGTTCGACGTAAAGAAGAAGGGTTTTCTGTGCTCTATAATGTTATCGTGAGGGAGGTGCAAGTTTATTTTTTTCCATGGTTTTGGTGGTCTAATCCGTATGAGGTTCTTAGTAATTGAGTACTGAGGTTTGGACCTTTTTGAAATTTTTTGTTTTGTTTTGTTTTTTTTGCGTTCAAGCTGCAAACCTCTAAGTTTAATTTGTCACATCATACTTATTTGGTCATTAGAACCTTTCAGAGTTTTCTGAATATCCTCCAGTATGTTGCACTGAAATCTGAAATTCTGCATCCTTGACAACAGTTTTTGATCCTTCCATCTTGATCTAACCTTTTGTTATAGGAAAAGCTTGATTTTGAGTGTGGGGAATGACATTAACCTCAGTTCGAAAGATGGAAAAATGAAACGAAACTAAAATGAAAACATTGGTTTGTTCCACTGTCAGGAAAAAGAGTCGGGGGTAGGAGAGAGAGGGATGACAGAGGCCATCAGTTATTCATGTTCCAGTGTTGTATCAGTCACTGTATAATTGCAGTTTTCAACCATGTTTAAGGTTTCTTTCAGGCTATTAATAGAACTTCTATATAGTTTCACAGAATTCAACACATTTAGGTTCCCTTATGTCAGAAACTTTTCAAATAAAGTTTAACATTCCCTAAATGTGTAGTTCTTAAAAGTGCAGTTCTTAGGAAAATGTTTAGTTTATATAGAACCTTAAAATTATATCCATGTTAAAATGTGCATCATGTGCAAAAAATGCTCAGTAAGGGATTTGGAATATCAATGTTTTTTAGGCATTGATCTGAACACATTTATTTTTAAGTGTGTGAGAGTGACAATTTATCAATAATGCTCCTAAGGCCATCTTAAGGCCATGTTCATATAAATTTAGTTTGTCTATTGTAGCATATTGTAATACTGCTCTGTGATGACACACTCTAAACTCTGTGTTGCAGCAAAAGTTCTTTCTTTTGGTGTTCACATTAAAGTGTGTACATTAAAGGTTTTATCTCACATGGGTTTCCCTGTGCTATTAAGAGCTCTGCTGCTTTAAAGAAATTTCTTACATGATCTTTTGTAGCTGCTCAATAGCCTCCCTCAGTATACACATACACATTTGCTCCCACCTCCTGTGTGTGTGCATGCGCGCACAGGCTCACATTTATGTGCCAGCAGTGGGTAGAGTCTGGCAGACTGTTGGCCCGCTGTGGTCTAGACTGGAGCTAGAGAGTAGTGTTCTAATGGAGCCCCATGAGTCACTCTCCCCAACCACCATCGTGGTGTGAGAGCATTAGCTTCTCCTCTGGCCTGAGGAGACCACCACTCAGACCACACCACAGTAAGCTGTCACAACACACGCACACAAATATACAGTAAGCCCCGATAATATTTAAATTAAAAATTCATTTTAAACTGACCTTAGTACATTCCCCTTAAATAAAATGTAAAGGTAACCCCGTATTCGTGCAGTATACATCAAACTGTCTCCCGCAGTGCTAGATTGTGGTGATATTACCCCTGAATGTAATGTACAATAATTCACTGCGGACAAGGCCCGGACGTCACAAAAGCAAAAAAGAACAGTGGAGGATATCTGCAGTTTCCACCAGCGTGTGGGGGTTTCAGCTGTTTAGTTAAATTCTTTGAAAATATCACAGGGAGACTGAAGCTGTAACTGCTGAACCACAAATAAGCGGAGGTTTACTGTATATTCTGAGGTTAATGATTCTTTACTAATGCTATGTCTAAGTTATGCAGCATAGTGCTGTATATATGTTTCAAATGTGTTCTACATGATGTGTGTAATATCTAAGCCTCTTATTTGGACTACAAAGCCTTCTGAATATATATTTTTCATTAAGAAGAAAAACATAGTCCAGGACTTTGAAGTTAAATAGCATCATTACCAATAGGCCAGAGAGTTCAAACACTGGTTGAACAAGTAATTTGCATGGTAAGGTTAATCTTATATCCAAAACAACTCAACACTCAGTCTCATAAAATTGGACCACCAGATTCTAAAACAAGAACATAAAAATGGCCTTTCCTTAAACACTCAAGAGTTTCAAACTACCTTTGGAACCAACATCAGCACTGTTCATCAGTTTTGTAAGAATACTATGTGCAGTAGTATGCTTTGACTGGAGTGGTATAAAGCACACAGTAATTGTACTCTGAAGCCATGGAAACACATTTGCCTTCTAATGTGCTGAATCATGCTTTACAATCTGACAAACTAATGGATGACTTTGGAATTGCAGGATGCTGAAAGAACGCTACCTGCCTGAATGCATAATGGCAACTGTAATATGGAGGAATAAAGATCTGGAGTGTTGTACCTGGTCTGGGCAATTTTAACTCCTCAATAAACATTGAACTTGACAATCCACATATCTTTGAAGAATGATCTAATAGCACACGTACACACACAGACTTCTTATTCACTGTTCACCTCTATTAGATCATTCTGTTTACTGTCATCATGTTTGTTAGCCCCTGAGAAAGTAACTACGTGCCAGTTGGTGAATAGCCTGAATATAAACATCCCATAGGATTTGCCTTAGTCTGCATTGAGCAGCTTTTACTTGCCTAAAAGCAGTTTATTTTATCTGTATCTGAACAACACTGGCTTGCAAAATAAACACCTACACCCCATCTGATGCAAACATGATTGCAGCCATTTCTGGTGTATTCAGGCTTGAGCCAGGCCAGGCCATTTGTTCTTTGGTCTTAAGGGCGGGGGGTGCGACTTTAAGGTTCACCTTGCATTCCTTCACTGAGAGTTGGGCCGCTGAAGATATGCTGGTCTCATTTATGTGAAACCTGAGGCCAGCGAGGGCAATTACTACACACAATAATGATATAACCTTACACCCCTGTGCTTGTATATCTCTTAATACACAACTGCTCGCTCACAATAGCACTCCTGCAGTTGCAGCAGTGTGGCTGATTCCTCTCATTTTGTATTCCCACACATCCACTGCCTCCACAGCCCAATAATCAATTAACCTTTTGCCCCCTTTACAACCCTGGCTCTCTCTTCACACAACACAGAGCCCCCTGACAGCCAGGCGGCTCTAAGCTCTCAGACAGTCCCACACATCAGGTCTTTATCTGCCTGTCTTGTCTACCCTCACAGACACAGGCACCACTCAGCCTCCCTCACTGGTCCTGTGGGCCTGAATTTGACGGTTGCAGATAGAGTGGAATTAAACTCTGCTCTTTCTCCTCCCCCTTTGTCCAGAACACCTGTCAGTCTGCCCTCTCCATCTCATAGCTGTGAACACCCAGTTTGCTCCCCTGAAGCAATTGTGGACTGCCACACCTTTGTTTAATGCTTAGGCTTACCTCATTTCTTTATTCTGTACTCTTCCTGACTCTCGTTGTTGTAATTTTGCTATCTGGGTTCCCTGTGTGGGTCTCTGTTCCTCTCGTCCTCCCATGGCCTAGAGACATGAACTCAGATCTCTTTTATAGCTGCATTACACTTAACTAAAATTTAGATGGTTTTCCTCTGAGTAGTTACTCGACCGATTTCTGCCTTTGGGTTTGGTTTTCAAAACTGTCTGTCTTACATTTACACACTGGAGAAAGATGGTAGTTAGACACTAGTTGTGTGATACGGAGCTCGGTAGTCATCAACATTGTGAAAAGGCAGCAAGTCCTTATTGGAGCACAAAATGTTAATGACCGATGCCCTGCTTTACCCATAAATGTTGCATGGTTGAAACGTTTTCAGTTTTTTTATTTGTCTCAAATAGTTCATATTAGGGCTGCACAATATATCGCAAATTGACCGTCATTGCGATATCAACATGCGCAATATCCGTATCGCATGTGCAATATAAAGACTGACTGAACTCCTCACTGATTGAGTGCCACAGAGGGCAAAAAAATCACCGGGCAGTTTCTTCATCTTCTGTGCTGCTGTTATAGATTGTTCCTTTTGCTATTTTTTTTCTGGGTAAGAACTTACTATAATTTAAATTATGTTTACATTTATTTAAGATTTAAAATTATTAAAAAAATATATTCAGATTTTTTTTTAACAATGTTCAATGGTTCAAATGTTTTATGGGAGGCATTAAATGCTCTGTTTAAGTAAATTCTTTAAAAAAAAAAACATGTTTGAATGGGAAAAAAAAATTCTGCATAGACTAGTCAGCGTCTGGAGTCTGTTACCAGCAAATCCAAAGCAGAAAAACATTAGCACTATAAAGGCTATGTTTTTACTTGCTTATTACATGTGATATCGCCATCGCAACACTCAACATTATCGCATATTGCATGTTTTCCTAATATCGTGCAACCCTAGTTCCTATGATGCATTTGACTTTTAGCTCTTAACTATTTATTTAACTAACTTCAAGCTTTCAGTGATCAGTTTAAGTTGTGTTCATTTTTATAGTCTTGGAACATGTGTTTTGGACAATTTATTATATTTCAAATAAAAGAATGACTTTATAAACTGGATTTTTGGTCAAAACAAAAAAATTGCTTACTTAAACGGGTTGTAGACATTTACATACTGGTCAGGGTCAGTTCTGGAAGCGGCCTCTGCAGTAGGATCATAAAATCAGAGTTCATTGTTTCCTTGCCACTGATCCTGGCTGAGGTTGATCCTGGGTCATGCAGGGAAACAGCTCATATAACTCTGGATTATCTATGGACATTTGGCGATGGAGTAAGAATTTGTAGCAGCAGATATTGTTATTGAGGGTTTATCCTGTCCTGGCCAGCATTGTCTTTTCTGGAAAGGCAGCTTTTAGGGTGTGTTATATTGTGTGTGTGCATGTTCACGTATGTGAGCATAAAATGAGCTCAGGGTGAATGTGTCATTTGGGTCTCATTTGGGTCTCATTCATTTCCAAACAGAAACATATAGAGCTTCAGTTTTTTGTCTTCATTTCTGTTTGTCTCTCTTGTTTTCACACCGCTGTCTGTGTGTGTCTCTCTATCTCGCTCTCACACTTCTGTCTCTCTCTTGCTCTCTCTCACACATCTGTATGTCTTTCTCTCTCACTCACTCACTCACTCACTCTCACCCACTTCTGTCTCTCTCGCTCTCTCTTCTGGATTTTACAGTCTCCTAAAGTGTCAGAAATACTGGCAGAATTAGCAAAGAAGCTGCTGAATCACAGAAAAGTTAATGACTTGGTCATGACCTGCAACGAGCAGTGAATGTGAAGTGTGTTTAACCCTGTTCCCCTCTGCACACAATCACACTCACATATCTGGCACACCTTGCAGGTGGGTAGTGGATATGAAAGGACAGCTGACTGAAGCAGAATGGAGAGTAGATGCTCTCCGCTGGGAACTCTGTGTCCTTGCTGTCAGGATGGCTGATTCCATGTGCTGTCCTTACCCTTCTCTCTCTCTGTGTGTGTGTGTGTGTGTGTGTGTGTGTGTGTGTGTGTGTGTGTGTGTGTGTGTGTGTGTGTG
>JBBJLR010000024.1:7826431-7839687 GCA_037577145.1 Brachypetersius gabonensis
TCTGTGTGTGTCTGTGTGTGTCTGTGTGTGTCTGTGTGTGTCTGTGTGTGTCTGTGTGTGTCTGTGTGTGTGAGAGATGCCCTGGTTGTAACCAGTAGAAAAGAGCAGTCACCTACTTTGTTAGGAGACGCATAATAGTTGTGACTGTCGTTATTGTTATTTTAATCTCCTACATTTTTCTGATGTCAAGTTTAGAGCTAGCTTAAGGACTAGCCAGATGCAGCCCGATATGCTGTGTTTTGACATTTTTCTATAATAGCCATAGCTTTTCCAGACACGTGTGCTCTTCTGTGAGATCGGCCAGACAAACTTACCTTTCGTCCCCAACATCAGTGAGCCTTGGGATCTCGCGACCCTGTCGCCAGTTTACCAGCTCACCTTCCTTTTACCACCTTTTACCTCTTTTGGGTGGTACTCACCACTGCTTACTGACAACATGCCACAAGACCTGTCATTTTGGAGATATTCAGGTTGTCCAGCCATCACAGTTTGACCCTTCTGAAAGTTGCTGAGATCTTATGCTTGCCAATTTTTCGTACTTTCAGTAGATGAACTTGTAGAAAGGGGTGGAGGTAGCTCAGTAGGTAGGATACTTGCCTCCAGACCAAGAGGTCATGGGTTCAAATCCTATCTTCAGCAGACCACCACTGGGTACCTGAGCAAGATCCTTAACCCCAAGTTGCTCCAGGGAGACTGTAATTCCCTAATTACAGATTGTCACCTGTAATTGGGGAATGAAAGTTGCTTTGGATAAAAACGTCTGATAAATGCCATAAATGTAAATGTAAGAAATAACTGTTGCTACCTAATCTTTCCCACCCCTTGACGGCTGTTATTGTAGCATGAAACTGTTATTCACTTTACTTGCCTATAGTTTTAATATTTACTAGTTTAATTGTTGTAGATGTGTGGTCTTGTGTGGGCATGTGTGAGACAAAGAGAGAAAAAAAGGTGGACAGAGAGATATGTTATGACCTTCAGCAGTTTGCCTCTGTCTCACTACATTCCCCCTCTCTCTCTCTCTCTCTCTCTGACATGCTGAGGCTAGAGGGTTGTACTTTGCATCGATTGGGACAAATTGTTCAGAGGCCTGAATCGAATATATTAAAATAATTGTCATTATCTGTGTCCTTGTGATTTAAGCGGTGATTAGCTGCATTTAATTGGGGGTAATTTAAAGACTTAATAACAGAGCATACACAGAGATAATCAAATCACTGTACATTGACAAAGTTTTGGACCGCTGTGTTAAAATACTGTGGAATTTGGGTGGGAGGATGAAATTTTTATCTGTTCCTTAATGTGTCCAGTCCTTGACTCACAAGCATGGGTGCAAATTCATAAACAGTATCACTTGTTGAGCCTGTTTCATTGTGAGTGATGTCCTTGTCCTTTGGAATTCAGTGGAAAGGAATTTGCTACATTAGAACTAGTACATAGGAATGAGCTGTTTAACTGCTTGATTGTAGCCATTCTCACTGTGAAAATTGTCTTCCTGCTTAATAGATGCACTCTGTTGCCTATGCATGCACACACAATACTGCCAGTTAAATAGCCCTCGCTACTTATGTAACAGGACACCGTAATGTGGTAGCTTGATCCCACTGGTGAGACTGCAGCTTGCATAGTGGAGATCCATGTCCCGGAATGCTCTGAAATGCAGCACACCGCCCCCTAACATAATCAAGTGGTTTGTGCATGGTAAGGGGGTTCAGCAATCCTCTAGCTTGGACTAGTCTTTGACATGCAAGTTGTCATGCTAGACAGATCTACAACTTCTCCCTCACCTCACTAGTCCACACTCTTACCCACTCCATTCTCCCCAGGAAAATCCCCCAGTTTATCCTCATCAGCTGTTTACTCATTCATGCTCCCTCTCGCTAACAGTGTTCCACACTAGGTTTCATTGTTCCAGAAAAAAACATTTTGCATTGTTGACCAATTAATGCTGGAATGTGTGGAGTTAGCGAGAGATGCCAGTATGTGGAACCTCATGATTGCCTCATCGTAAAGCCTCAAGGAGGAAAAGCATTCACTCAGTCTAACCCTTTTTAACCCTGCTCCTCATATTTTATGTTGTAGTTATTTCTGTTGTGATTTTATTTTGCTCTCCACAACTGTTCAAGGTTTCGCAGCTATTCTTCGCATGCCAGAAGAAGCAGTACAGATTACATGGTTGGGGTTAAATCACTAAACCATAAGGGTCTGAAAGTGGCCTGCATAACTACATGCATATTAGCTTTATAGAAGTCAGTCAAACCCTTTATATTAATAGTTCATCTGTACATGCTAATGTTGCTAACAATTGTTCATTGGTAATCATCGGTCATTGTTATTGTTAGCAACACTGGGAATATTGGCTGAACCTCACCTGTAAGATTTGTAACAGATATATAATTGAAGTCTGCGATTTAAGAGTTAAACCTTTTTTTTACAGTCCATGCTAACCTGGAACAGTTGTGTAGAAATAGTAGTATATATTGTAGAGATTAATTTTCATGTAGATTGCATTGCCAGTAGCTGAATTTTGAATCCAGTTTCATGTAATAATGCTAATAATTTTCAGATGTAGTTGGCATTGACATTCTCTAATTTTCTTTGTCTGTCCATGCCTCCACCTTTATGTCCCTCCCTCCCTTCTTCTCTCCTTCCTTCCCTCCCACCTTCTCCTTCCTCCCTTCTTCCATTAGATCCTCCTTCCACCACCACTTTGCCTCCCACAACCCCCGTGCTACTCCTAAACGCCGGCATCTCTGTAACAGCGCCTGGCAATAAGCAGAGAGCGCTCTTCACCTCCCCCACATTGGCTCCTCTTCATGAGGGCAGCCTAGGCACCATAGTTGGTGGGGCAGTGGGTGGAGCTCTCTTCCTGCTTCTGCTGTTAGTGCTGAGTGGAGTTTATTACCAGCGGCAGCGGCGGACCTTCCGTGGGGACTACTACACCAAACAGTACCTTGGACCATCAGACATGCAGAAAGCTCCACAGCCTCATGAGCTGCAGCAGGTCTACAACAATGAGACGGGCCGAGTCAGCCCTGACACCAAGTTCAAACCCAGCCACGACGGCAATGGCAGCATCTACCCTGACAAAGATCGTGAGGAGTGGGGTGACTTTGACCGAGAAAGATCCCCCAATGGCCGCAGCAGAGCTATACGAGAGGCCAGCGCCCAACACAACTACCATAACTATCACAATCACCAGCAAAGCTACCACTCCAACCCCTATCACCCCCAACCCAGTCACCCACACAACTTCCACCCTGGCCCGCACAGCTCCCTCCAGCCGGAGCACCGCAGGTACCCTGTCCCTCAATCCCTGAGCAACGGCTGTCCTTACCTGACAGAGGACAGCTATGACAATGACTACGTCTCGCACACGGATGGCTCCATGATATCCCGACGGGAGTGGTATGTCTAAAACCAGGCTGGGACAGCAGCTGGAAAGGACTATAAAAACTTTTCACATTGCAAAAGATATTAAGGGTAGAACTAGAATATGTAAACAAATACCTAGAAAAGTACTTCTGCACCTACCGGCCCCCACCCTGTAGTTTGCACCCTCTCTTGTTTCAGTCATGTTGGAATGATGTGTCACTTTGTTTATTGATCTGAAAAGGTGTCTGGGGACCAAGAGTTTAATAATCAATGTCTAGAAAAATTAGGACTCTTCTATGTTCAACAGTGATGATATTTATCTGATGTCAATAGGGATTTAAGTTGGAGTTTCTCTGTAGCTTAATGTCCTCATTGACTTGTGGTGATTCAGATATTTGTAATTCTTAGTTTTGGAAAGAGGAAGAGGGGTTCTGTTCAGGCTATTGAGTGTTTCAAATGGCATCAGCCTGACTGATAAGTTCCCATCAGTTGCGTGAACTTCTCGTAATCTCATAATTCTAATGGAAACTGAAATTAGCTCCTGTCAACAGGGTGTCGGTTTCCATAGCAACGTTAAATTCTCTTCTCCAGGCATTCAGAGTGGAAAGGGAGGGGGGCGGGGCTAGATGGGGCTGGAGTGCACTGAAGTATGAAGAGAACGTCTGCAGCCCAGGGGAGGCTTTATTCAGGTGTATACATGTGTTCCATCACTCAAGTGTTCAGATGCATATGGAGTTAATCGCTTATTGCTTAACATAAAATACGAGCATCACTGTCAGTATCATTCTTTAACGCAACCCAGTGTTAATGCTGACTATATTGTTTTAAAAAGACTAACAGTCATCAATGTGTCACAATTGGTTCTTATGATATTGGATTTTGGTGCCTTTCTCTTTGTGTGAATGATTGTATGCGTGTGTGTGTGTGCGTGTGCATATGGTCTGTGTGTAAATACAGTCTGTGTTAATCTCCACAGTATGTTTGATGGATCAGCTCTCTGTCTAGCGGTGCAATAGTGTTCTAAATCTCCAGATTCTAATTTACCACACGCCCAAGTGTGGTGGGCAGTTACTCATATTTGTCCTAAGTTTGGCTGATACAAGTTTTGCTAACTGTTTTCTTGTGGCTGTGTCTAGGTCAGGGAGATGATTAGCAGTGCCTTATTGTGAAGATGCAGATCATTTACAGGCATTCTAAAGGCACAAGTCATTGCAGACATTTATCTGTAAACATATAAGTATCATTTTGTGAGTGAGTAACGGAGCAGTGAATAAAAAGCCGTTCAGGTACGTAATGGAGTATCCTGAATTGTATTCCTCTGTACTTTCCCTGCCATTCCATTTGCCTTTGCCATTTTAGAAAGCCTCTTTTTGTGTCATTGCTTGCATGATTGCTTTTTTTCTTGTAGTCAGACAGTAGCATATTTTGCTCATGGAATATGACATTTGTGACATTTGAGTTGCAAAGCACTCAAAAAAGGTATTTCTTTAATTATCTAAATATGTGTACAGACAGAGTGGGTGAGGTCATGAAAACGAACAGAAGATTAATGTCGTTGTTCTGTATATATTTTGGCCATTGGGAAAGCCTTGTTTTTCTGTTAGTTTTTTCACAATGCTGAGATTTCACAATGGAACAGTAGAGCACACCTGCCACTTCACTATTTGTGATGAGATGTTTGTCCAGTTTCACTTATCACTCACACTCCACAGTATCTTGTTCATCTTTTTTCCTTTTTGTACAGAGGAGCTACTGTAAAGAAATAAATGAAATAATAAATGTTAAGTGAAAACTGAAAGAAAAAAGATCCTGAATTGAACTGTATTAACAGTATGGAGCATTATTTTGTAAAATCAACTTTTGGGATACATTTTGTTTTGAAATAAAGCACCTTTTTTCTGTGACGTCTCAGTGTTCTTAATCAGCTCAGGATTGCATTCTTCTGTAGACACGGTAGTGAAGGTGTGTGTGTGTGGTTTGTACTAGGGCTGTAACTAACTGAGTTTTGATCTTGATGTTGACACTGTGTCATTTGAATTGTTTAATACTGAATCTTCAAACTTTATGCAGTTCTAAGTGGTATTTAATTTCAGGAAAATTGAACTATTGAACTATTTTGTGTTGCTGGGGTTAAGGCTAGGGTTAGGTTTAGCTTAGAAATTTCACAATGTGTAAAAAAAGTTTACATACCTAAGATGTATAATAAGTATACATTGAGGTATTCATTTTCACAAAATCAACAAAACGTGCAACTTGACTTCTGGGTATGTGAACTTTTCCAGTTGACCATGCTCACACATTCAGAGCTGAAGGTGAAGCTCTGATTATTCATAAATAGCTGTATAGGTAGATTTAGAATAGACCTTGAGCAGTAAATTTGAATAAAAATTACTTCCAACAAAATTATGTTTATACCCCCAAATTACCCAGCCTAAGCCTTCAATGTTTTCAGATTCCGATGACACCTCTGCTCATGGGTTAGGCTATTTGTGCTCTGGACATCTTCCCTAAATGGACATGCTTCTCTCACACTCTATAGTGTTTAACCTATTTTATATTGGCGCCTTCATGCAAGCTTCCTTTTACCACCTCTGTCGGAAGCTCATGCATTTTTTGTGAGAAAGCCTGTGAGCAGAGAGCTTCCACTGGCCTGGGGCTAAACTTCCTCTCCAGCCCGCCAAAGGAGAGAGCACTTAATCCCCAGGATATTATGGACATGCTTGGAGTTGTGTTTGCACTGCTGTTCTTCTGATCCGTTCTGCAGAAGCTGTGAGGAGGGTTGAGGGATTGTGGGATTAGGATGAGGGACAGGCTCAGTGGATGGTCTAAATGGCCGTTTGAGCATCTGTTGATTTTTTCAAGCCCTCCCAAAATCCTTCTCCCAGTTCATCACTGTGTGAATACAGATTTGCTTCTGTTACCTATCAGACGAACAATCTACTTAATGTGGCCCAGATCAAACAATTTTCCTCTTTCTCAAAATATAGATATATAAAAATATATGGGCATGGATATAATTCACATTTTAGAATGGCTACTGATCTTGTTATAGTCATGCTAGTTGTGCTATGCTAAGTATTGCTTTGTCCATTTTTATAGACAAAGAGTTTTGCTGAACAGGTCAGCATGGTTTGAGGCAATTGTGTGATCATTTGGCCAGTTAACACGTGCCCCTGTTCCCATATTTCTCTGTTAACAGTATTAGCTTTGTAGATGCTGAACTATCTGAGATAGTACTTCATCTTCTGTATCTTCAAAACCATCTGAGACACCAAAAGTGTTTTGGCTGATCTTGGACATTGAGACAAGGGGATAGTTAAATAAATGTAATTTTTGGTTGGATTGTGATTGTGATTCTTGTCAGTCTCTTCCTTAGCGATCTCTATTTAGAGACATTTTTTTCCGATACTGTTCCCCCTGCGCTTAATTGACTGTCAAGACAAGGGTACAAACGTTTTATGCTATAAAAGCTGTCTTAAAAACTCCACCCAGCCCTTTAGGTCTTTGACACTGTCCCCATGGCAACAGACCCTTGTATTGCTCCTTGATAGATAGCTCCTTCCCTTGAGGAATACCTGCACTTCCCTTGTTTCTCTCCCCATCATAGAAAATCAAGAGGGGCAATGAAAGAACAGGGCTGTGGAGAAAGGAGGCAATTCAAAGGGGAAAAAAGAAAAGGAGCAGGGGAAATGGGAGGCCATGAGAACAAGAGATAGACTGAGAGCAAGGCTATGAAAAGGTGGTGCTTGAGGGACACAGAGAAAGCAAGGCTAAAAGGATGCATGAGGGACAGCAGGATGAGTGGAAGGCTTTGTGGAAGTGAAATGGATCATTTAGAATTTCTTTTATAAAATATGATCACTTTAGAGTGGCACAATCTGTCACTCTGCCTGCTTCCAATATTTTACTGCCAAAATGTATTATTTTTATGGCTGGGTCTTTCTACAGAGAAGCTGTCACTATGGCTATGAATTTTATTATATATTACCATTACATTGTCCGTTAATGTTTCAAAGATGTGTTAACCCATTGTAGCCTGTTGAAAAATGAAAATGAACAGAGCAACTTCAGAATTCAACAGAAATATGATTCACCATTTAGAGTCTTCCACAGAAATGACAGAAGGGGCACTCTTTTAATGGTTCTTCGTTGTACAGTTGTACAAAAAACACCATTAAACTTGCCATAGAACCATTAGATTATGTGGAGGTGGTTTAAACTTTTCTCACTTGTTGATCTTAAAAATTCTCCTTGAAAATATCAGCCATTGAAATGTTTTTTTTTTAAGGAAACAAAACTGGTTCTTTTAAGGAATAGATCCATGGAACCCTTTTTGATGCCTTCACTCTTATGATTTCTAAAACTCAGAAGCTAAATGTAATGGCTGAGGAGACACTGTGTGTGATTTGGCATTCTCCTAGAACACCAAAAGGAAACATAACTGCCAAGATAAAAAAATTGATCTGAGTACAGCATGTATTGAGATCTACTAAATCTGTAGAGGAAACTTTTGCTTTCCTGGACAATAAAGAGACATGTTCCAAAACGGATTGGGTATATTGTGCAAAGATTGTGTAGATCTTTAATACATTATCCCGTTTACTCCAAGACATCACATGTGTTAATTTTCATACAGAAAATGGGACATGAATTGCAAAAAACTACAGAAGACAGATTTCCTCTGTTCGAGAAGGAAATAAAATATTTCCATCCATCATTCCCATGAAATATCCACATCTTACAAAACTGACTCAGGAGTCAATTGGTTGTGTATACTGGTTGTGGATATTACATTATACATATTAACTCGGCTCAGACCAACCCTGGGTTACAACCCAGGAAAAACTAAATACATACAAGACTAAGACATAGGACCTATAGGAACAGAATATAACTTAACCTTAAACACCAGACAACTGTAAACAATAACACTAAACTAAAATTTAGTAAACTAGAAGACATGAGGGCAAAATATAAGTTTAGCAAGTGAAGGTGACCAGTCAAATGTGAACAGCACGAAATTCCACCTCTGCATTTAACCCATTCACCAAGTGAAGCAGGGGGCAGCTACAAACACAGGGTCTGGGGAGCAGTGTGTGAGGTGCCTAGTGGTCTTGGTAATCGAAGCCACAACTTTCTGATCGCAGGGCAAACACCTTAACCACTAGGCAAACCAGCTGCCCCGTCAAGACTGGACAGCTCCAATGGGGCATGTCCGCCATATCTTCTTAAAAACAGGCATTCTAGTGTGTTACCTCTCACCTTTGACCCTACTGGTCCTTCCTTTCTTTTGCTACTGGGCAACATACAGTCTCCTTACACCCAAGCATGTCTGGTGTAGTGACATGTTTTTGGGCAGGTGTGTTCTTCTGAATCATTTTCAGCCTTGTTTTTACACACTGGACCAGGCTCCCCATAAACCTTTGTCCTACAGATAAACACATGTGCATTGCACTGAAAGCTTTTTAAAGGTTTCATAGTAATTAAGAGTCAGTCATGAGCAGTGAATAAAAAGGGAAACCCAATCCAGTTCAAGTGAGAGAACCCCCTGCATGCACTCCAATATGCCTATCAGATTGCAGCCAGCAAAGCCCCATGTAACATTTACCAGAAAACATAGTGTCTGTGCTCACCCATCTCTGACATCTGGCACTGATCCTCAAGTATCTACCTGCAGAGCATTCAGAAGGGCTTTATGGTTGTGTGTGTTCACTCAGTACTGAGCCTCAGATCAGACAGCCTGAGAGTGACACTATCCCCGTAATCACTCATGAGAAAGCTTGCTGATCCCAGGCCTGTTTTTATTTCACTATTCTGAAATGAACTTGCCAAACCCACTGTCACCAAACTCACCCTCATCTTTTCTAGTTCCCCTTTGGCTTAATCTACTGGCCTTAAATCTGATCAGTAAACATCTCTTTATGCTGGTAGTGTTTCTTGAAAGAACAGGGTTCACCTGTGAGAGCAGCCATTCAAGCTTTGGCTTCAAGCCCTATGACTGTAATGTAGGTGCAGTCTCAAAAAGCCCCTTAGCTCTATTGGATAATCTTTTTTTAGCTGTGGATACTTATTTTCAAGAGCACAGAATTGCTCACAAATTATTTTCTTTTTTTCTAGAGGAGGTGATCTATTGCAACACATCCCTAAGCAGCAAATTGGCAAAAGAAGGTATTACTCATTTTGCCTCCAAAACATACAAGCAGTACTCAGAGCTTTCTTTCTGTCTAGATAATGAACTTATTTGAACTTTTTATGGGCTCTTCTGTGTTGCCCTTACTGGGAAAACTTTAGCACAGAACTCCATGTGTGTATTACTGGCGAAGTAAGGCATTAGTTGTGTTTCAAAAAGCAAACTCAGCCTTGTTGTCTTATAACCACACACACACTCAGTTACATCACTGAAGCAGATTAGTGTCAAAAATGTAAGATCAATGCAAAAAGATTCTTTCTAGAATTAAGCTGAACCTTTTATGCAGTGCTTGAAGTTTGCTTCGTCAGTGTTTCCCAGTATAACAACATTTTGGTGTCCCATTTCATTTACATGAAAGATTTTACTGTAAATGTAAAAGTGTAATCTTGGCAAACACACCATGCCATTTCTTGTACAGAATGTGTTATTCTTGAGCATAGTGTTGTATAGTTGTTGTGTATTTGATGTGGGAGCATACTATACTGCAACAGTAACAGGGTTTTGTGACTCATCTGTGGACAGAAGCCCAGCCCTGGCCCCTTCAAGTCCTGCCACCATCTTACACTATTGTTCCCTCAGTTATATCTCTGTAAAAACAAAAACTTAAATATTTCATCAAAAACTGGAAAAGAATTATTTGCATCTAGCAACATTTTTGGGATGGCATGACACATTTTTTCCCAAGAGACAAAACATGACTATTAAAACTAAACCTTTAGCTTAGGCCATAATTTTAATACATGGTTGCTAATTCCTGCCAGCATTCTGATGAGATTGTAGTAGTATGTTAGCAGCATTGCACCTTGCACCTTACCTTCTAGATTAAATACAGACATCTGAAACTTTCCATGGTTGACCTTAGGCTTGTAGCAAACATTAATATGTATATTCATTGTTCGTAGCATTTGTGGAATGATTTGTGACAGAAAACTGTCCTGGATGCTTTTCACCATCTGACAGAAACATGCTGGTTAGGCTGCTGCTCGCTTCTCAGTCACCTAACAAAATTGGTCCCATCTGTTAGAAATCAAACCATGAACTGGTTGATTACACCGTCTTTTCCTCAATAAATTTATGGTTAGTATGACACGTTAGGATCTCCTAATCTGTGAGACACCAAAGACCAAAAATATTGGGCCTTTAAATTTTTGTTTCCTAATAGAATGTAATAAGATGATTACTGCATTACTTGCTTAATATTTGAATGCACCAATGATCCTGTTGAGAAAAAATAGCCTAATTACCTTATCTATGTACACTCTCACCTGTCAAGAGGTAAATAGTCAGTTCTTGAATTTGATATGTTGGATCAGGAAAAAATGAGCAACGTTTAAGTATTTCTGGTGTAAACTGTGATGTCTGAGGAACTGGGCCAGAGCATTTCCAAAGAAGGAAATTGCAGTGGTCAGTACCTACCAAAAGTGAACCAGGGAAGGAAAACTGGTGACACATTCATGTGCATCCAAAGCTCATTGATGTGCATGGGGAATGAAGGATAGTCCATCTGGTCCAATCCCACAGAAGAGCTGCTGTTGTAAAAATATTAGGTAAATGTGTCATTTGACAGGACAAATTTGTTAGAGGACTCCTCAGTCAAGATACACACAAGATTTTTTTGCTGATAGTATCCCCATACCAGGAGCTGGTATTATTTTGTTGCCATCTCTAATGCAGACCTGGGGGTAGCTGGATCCATGAACTCTTTTTTTTTTTTTTTACCACTTTGTAATGTGTTGATTTTTGCCCATCTGAGGTGTTAAGCCTCTTAACCCAGCCTCTGTACTTCCTCTGTTACTCATCTCTCATTCATTGCCCCTCACGAGTACAAGTAGCAAAGCTACATGAGATATTTTTGTAGATGGAGTAATATATTATTCACTACAGTTTACTACCTAGATGTCTGCTTTTGAAAGACCAATTTTGCCATCTTAAATTCTTCAGTGAAATGTAAGCTCATCAATGTGTCATGTAGCCAAGGCTCCAGGGAGAGAGGCACATGCAGGTGCAGGTTACATCCCAGGGGAGAATAAATACATACAGGTCTAAGACACAATACCATAGGAACAGACTAAAACTTAACCTTAAACACTGGACAGCTGTAAACAATAACATTAAGCTAGAATCTGGTGGACCTTGACATGAGAGCAAAATAAAAGTAGGTGACCAGGGGTGTGATACAATGGAGATCAATGGATCATCATTTTCACAATGGGTTTAATTCATTTTTTTCAACCATTTTAATTCAGCTGTGTTATAAGCAAATCTTTGAGTATTTTTTGCTTTTTCTACATATATATAACACTACATATATGTTTTACCTGTTAGTCAGCAGTGGCAAGGGGCTTCCAGTAATTGTCCAGATTTTTTTTAACATGCTAAAATTTGGATTAAGCATAATCAATTAATTTATTCATGTGAATCCTGGGTTGTGCTGAAGATGATTTGTTTTCATTTAGTTTCCTTTAGTTCCTCCAGTAACTTGCCTCAGCATCCAAACTGGCATGGTTCATTTGAGGGGTCAGATCCTTGTGTGCTTCTGCTGCTTAATGTTGAGTAATCTAGTGTAGCTGTACCACCCTCTTGGCCAGGGAAACTGTTGATCAGCCAGAGGGTAAGCTTCTTTGAGTTTAATTAATCTAAATTAATGGATGCTAATCCCATTTTGGGGAGCCCCTGTAGTGGGATAACGAGCTTGTGATCTAGCGAACCCCACGGTTTCTGGCGAACCCACTCCATCACGTAGCACAGGGGTGTAAAAGTGCCAGAGACAGAGAGGAGATAAACACAGATAAAAGTAGGAGGGCAGTAGAGCAGAAGAGGCAATGGAGCAGCGGGCTTTGAAGGTAGGCAACAAGGGGCCCTAATTACAGAACAAGTCTTCCACTGCCAAACCACAGCATAACACTCTCCTCCACCTGACCCCACTATAATACATTAATACACTGCAATAGCTACCTGAGCAGTTCTGCCTTTGATGCTGACACATGTCATCTGCACAAAACACATGGTTCACACACACCACAATTATGTGATGTAGTGTAAGTATAGAGCCTCTTATCTGAGGTAGTCGTACCGTCTTATACACTTAGCCCATGAAAGTGTTCTGTGATACAAAGTGTTATGAGGACATATTAAACAGAACACAGGCAAAAACATCTCCTGTTATAGTGCCACAATACATCTTTAATAAAAAAAATTTATTATATATGTGTGACAGGTCACTGGTAGAATGCTTCTTCATCTTCAGCATGATTGTTACTCTTATGCAATCTTCTCAACCATTGGTAATGTCTCTTGTATTGACACCAGGTGCAATTCACATTTTTATCAACATAGCTGATTTCCAGGGTTAAATCAATGGTCAATGCATCAAGCATGATCAGAGAACAGAGATTCAAAGCTTTTCTAAGTAAGTAAACATATATTTGAAAAACGTTTTTTGTTTACATTAAAAATATAATGTCATTAAGGCATAATGTGTGCAAATTAGGTATATTTGTTTGGTAGTATATTAATAGTAAAATTTTGAACATTCTCACTATATTTATTAGATAGAATGTGTGTCTTTGCTCACTATGACGTCTGGCAAACCTTTGACTCAGAGTAGGTCACCAGAATATTAGGAACAGGGCTCTGGACTAGGGTATGAATGTGAGAGTGAAAGGTGCAGGTTTGCTTGGGAGTGTGCGTG
>JBBJLR010000024.1:7849340-7887301 GCA_037577145.1 Brachypetersius gabonensis
TCTCTCTCTCTCTCTCTCTCTCTCTCTCTCTCTCTCTCTCTCTCTCTCTCTCTCTCTCTCACACACACACACTCACTATCTCTCTCACTATCTCTCTCTTACTTTTTCTCTTTCTCTTGATTTCACACTTACTCTCTCACTTCAGCCCCCCTCCCCTTTTTTCCTTTCATTCAAACAGATCCCACAGAAGGACTACAGTTACACGATTGCTGACTGCAGACTACAACAGTAGTTATGTGAGCATCAGTATGACACCATGGAACCACAAGGATGCACAATGGGAAAAAGGCAAGCCAACCGAAAGATGTTTCGACATTCTTTTTTTTTTTTGTAGAAAACATTACTTTTATATTCAGCAAATTGAAAACAATAAGAATAAATAGCAAAGCATATGGAACACACACACTCAGATGCATGAAACAGCAATGCCCATTTGGTCCCTTTGTCCTCCACACTGTTCAGCATCAGTGTAGCGGATCCTTAGATCTGCCTCTCTTTTACACCGTTAGGGACTGTTTTTCATAAGATCAGTGTGTTTGCAAAACATTTACACTATTTTTTTTACAATCATAATTAATGCCAGAAGTAAAGTGAAGGACAAAAGAGTATTGATGTAATATGATTGCTGTAATTTCACATCTTTCTTGTGTTCTTTGGGTCTTTTATTTATTTGCATATAATTTGCAAATAATTTTTATATTTGTAAGGTTTGGGCCATCTCAGTCACATACACAGCGGAGTCAGTCACCTGAATATTAGGGGGATGACGGGCTGGGACTGAGTATGATTATGTATGTGTGTGTGAATGGTCATGGGCCACGGGACAAGCCAGGCTGGGTGTGAGTCAGGCTGGCTTGTCTGGTGCTCGTGACATGTTCAGGTGTGCGTGGTCAATCAATGATAAGCCGTGTGAGTGTGGCGTGGTGTGATTGGGTGAGAGTGAAATGGTGTGTAGTTATAGGCCAGCCGATTCCCGTAGTCTGGGCGGGAACACTCACTTACCTGGGTGGATGTCACTTATAGCCACGTGTGGCAGAAACCTTATCGCCCTTGTGCTCACCGGTAGAAAAGAGGGGTTCGTACTAATCCAGAAACAGTATGGTTCAATCTGTCCTTTATTCTCTGTGTACCTCCTTCAGACTAGCCTGAGGCAACCGGAGTGAGACTGGTGGTAGAGCTAAAGACGAAGGCAGAACCACAGAGACGCTGAAAGTGTGACGGGACTTGTGAGTAAGGCTCAAGGCCTGTGAGTTAAGCAGCACCCGAAGGATGGAACTTCGGGCAGAGCAGGGCCTCTGTGAGAGTGGCTGCGAGACAAGTGGACTGTCCCATACTGCGAGTGGCTTTTTTGAGTTAATTGAAATAAAGCTTTCTAAGCTGTTTTCATTAACTCTTGACTGTGTATGCATCCTTCCGCCCAGGCACCATTACAATATTGCTTAAATTTTAACACCAGTTGCCCTTTGATTTGGGGTCAAGTGTTCTGATGAAAGAGCAAGTAGAATGAAATATTGTTACATTAACTCAGAGCATTATCTCAGAATATCCCATTTCAGAGACACATAGCTTTGGTTTGACACCAGTGATACTTTGCTGATGAGGAAATGCTGTGGCTTTGTGTTAATAGGGTTATGTTCTTTAGTTCAGTAGCACAAATAGAATGCTATCCTCATAACAGTATACACTATATGAATAAAGCTGGGGTCCATTAAACCATGCAATCAATGAACATATACATTTGTAGCAGCACAGAAAGATACATTACACAATCAATAAAGGAAAGCCATGACAATTCCCATAGAATTCCCCATTTGCCGTTATAGGTTTTGACTTTCCTATAGTCATATTGGCTGTACTTACAGCCCTATCACAATTAATTAAACAGTCACTTCTCTGTACTGAAAACTCTCTGACTCACAAAATAGCACTTGCCTCATTTGCCTGTTTTTATTGTTTTCACCTGTCAATTATATACTACAGCGGCAGCAAGCTGAAAAACACTGGAGTATTCCTTTAAGATAGTTTGACCATAGGTTTGTGTGTGTGTGTAAATATAAAAATATATATTTATACGTGTGTGTGTGTGTGTGTATATGTGCCTTTGCCATGGATTTTTCTTTGCTCTGATGCTGTTCTTAGGCTCCATGGATGATGCCTAAAACTCAGTTAGTGTCTCTCTGGCCAGTCCATTTCATGACTGGCAGTGAAAATACCTCACACTCATGAGTAGAATGCTGACCGGCTCTCATTGTGCTTCAGTGCTAAGTCTACTTTTCACAGCACTGAGTGACTATAATCTAACTTGTAGCACTATGTGTGAATGTGTGAGTGTGCATGTGTGTACACGGATATAGAAATATAGACTCCTCTTGGCCTAGTGGTTAAGGCGTTCGTCCTGTGATCAGCAAGTCCAGGTTCGATTCCCAAGAACACTAGGCACCTCTGAGGTACCCTGAGCAAGGTACCGTCCCCACACACTCCTCCCTGGGCACTGTGTTCGTAGCTGCCCCCTGCTTCACTTGGTGAATGGGTTAAATGCAGAGGAAGTATTTCGTGCTGTTCACACTGTGTGTTCACGTATGACCAGTGTTGGCCACGTACCTTTCACACGCTCTCCTCCTCTCCTTCATGTGTCAAAAAGTGAAGCACGAGCTGAGAAGCCTCAGTGAAGCACCAGCTGAGAAGCCTGTTCGAAGTGCTCTGGTTATAGGTGATTCAGTTTTTCAAAATGTGAAATTAGCTACTCCTTTAGGAACTCCAGCAACAGTTACTGTTAGGTGTATACCGGGTGCCATAGCGCCGGACATTGCAGGGAACCTGAAGCTGCTAGCTAGCCATAGGTATGAAAGGATAGTGTTTCATGTAGGGGTTAATGACATTCGTCTACGGCAGTCAGAGATCACTAAGGCTAGTGTTAAAGAGGTGTGCAAATTAGCCCAGACTATGTCCGACACAGCAGTATGCTCTGGCCCCATCCCAATACCGCGTGGCCCCGAAGCAATGAACATATACATTTGTAGCAGCACAGAAAGATACACTACACCAGCGTTTCTCAAACTTATTTGTCCTGGGAACCAGTCATGTCAGGCTTTGGGGCTGCAGGGCCCTGCACATATGACTCCCCACCCTTTGCCCACCCCAACCACGACCACCACCACCCCTCGGATGTGTCTGTGCATAGATAGATATATAGATAGATAGATAGATAGATAGATAGATAGATAGATAGATAAATAATATTATTATAGTTATTATTATTATGATTATTATGATTATTATTATTGTTGTTATCATTACACCACTACCTCTACTGTTGTTATTATTAGTATTAGTATTAGTATTATTAGGGCTTATGCTTGTGTAAGAACAATATTAAACATGACCTAACAGGAGTGCTTTGGCTAAATTTGAGATTATTGTCAAATATTCAGATATATAGTAATTAGGCTGTTGTTGTTATTATTATTATTATTATTATTATTATTATTATCATTATTATTATTATTATTATTATTATTATTATTATTATTATTATACCTATGCCTATATATAAGAACCAAATTTTATGTTTTTCGTGGCTGTCAGTTGAGAAAAAGCGGTCTCGCACAGATACATGGAGTGGAAGGGCAAACTCGTTTAAACTGCCATCTCACTCAGCTGGGGATATTCCTCATAGCATGAGAGCCAGAACTCCAGCCGAATCTCGACTGTAACCCTGCATTGCACGAGAGCTACAAAGGTTTATCCTGGACCACAGGTGGCAGATCACTCATCTCTGGATTGGCGAACGGGTCTCGTACCCATTGCTTTTCAATGAGATGGGATTTTGAAGGGAAGTACGAATCGAAATAATGCAGTGTTTCTGTAAGGTGTTGCGCGATCACTGCGGGCACCGCCCCCCCCCTCAGACAGCTGAACATGTCAAACAAACCTCTGGTGACTCTGTTGGTCCAGGCCGAGAGCTTCTTTTTGAAGGCCATGATTTTATCGTTGGGCTGAAAAATGTCACATGCTCTGCCCTTAATTGACAGATTCGTCGTGTTGAAATGGTCCAGGATGTCAGAGAGATATGATACCTTAATAATTCAAGACTGATCTTGCAGGTGATCGGCAAGACTGGATTGTTTATTTGTCAAAAAGACCTCAATCTCACGTCTTAACTCGTATACTCTGCGCACCACTTTACCCTGTGACAGCCAACGGACCTCGGAGTGCAAGAACAGATGAACATTATCTGCACCCATCTCCTCACACAGAGAAGTAAATAGACGTGAATTTGTCGGGTTGGCTTTAATGAAGCTCACGATCCGGACCACTTGATTTAGAACTTCATGCAGTTCTGTGTACAAGCGTTTAGAGGCAAGCACATCTTGATGGATAATGCAGTGCATTGCCTGGACTGACGGAGAAACCGCTTTCACCCGAGCTACAACTCCGTTGTGCCTACCAGTCATATCCACTGCCCCATCTGTACAGACACCGACACAACAACCCCAGAAACAACCCATGCCCAGTGATATACCCATCCAGCACATGAAATTTTTCTCCAGCAGTTGTGGTCCCTGGCAGCTCCTTACAGAACAAGAAAGCCTCATGAAACCGGCCCTCATGAACATATCTAATGTACACAAGAAGCATGGCTAGGTTTGAAATGTCAGTGCTCTCGTCTAATTGAATGGCAAACCAGTCAGATGCTTTTGCCGTCTCTATGATTTGCATTTCAATGTCTCCTGCCATGTCGTCAGTTCGGCGACAGATGGTGTCATTTGACAGCGGGATCTCCTTTACCTTTGCTGCAGCAGCCGGACCCAACATGGCTCCTGATATTTGGCTGTGTGATTGAACTGAATGTATGCCGCCTTTGTAAGTTTTTCATTGTCTGTCCACCCCTCGCCAGCAGTGCCATACACAGAATTCTTACAAGATTTTAGCTGTTTTATAGCAAATTTAGCTGTTCGTTGCAATAAAATGGTCGTCGTAATTATTGGAGATTTTAATATTCACTTTGAAAAAGAACAGGATCCCCTAAAATTCTAGATACAGTTGGCTTCACCCAGCATGTAACAGGGCCGACTCACTGCTGTGGCCATACACTTGAACTTATCCTGACTCTTGGCCTCAATGTGGATAACATATCGATTCTTCTTTTATTTACAGTAATCTCAGATCACTACCTCATTACATATGATCTTCATTTTAATCATAATGTAAACATCTCCCCTTGCTTTCGTATCAGTCGTGCAATTACATCACTACAGCTTGTAGTTTTATTGAAAATCTTCCAGAAATATCAAGCCCATCCGTCACTCCATCTTGCCCAGCAGACCTAGATAACCTGACTGAATGCTTTGAGAGCTCTCTCAGATTCCTGCAAATCTTACTAGCAACGTTTTTATTGACTTCTTTAATAATAAATTATAATTAATTAGACAAGAAATTCAATCTAGAAATTCGACTCAACCACATTTGCCACCTGATTTGGCAGACACAGATGCTGTTGCTGAAAAACTGACATATTTTACCCCAGTGAGTCAAACTGAACTTTCTACCGGTTCACTCGACTCTATTCCTACAAGCCTGCTTAAAGAAGTCCTACCAGTAATCACTGGGCCTCTCATATCAGTGTTAAACGCTTCACCTAGTATTGGTTATCTACCGAAATCCTTTAAATTAGCAGTTATTAAACCTCAGTTGAAAAAAAAAGCGCACCTTGATCCATGCGAACTCTCAAACTATCGACCTATCTCTAACCTTCCATTTCTATCTAAAGTCTTGGAGAAAGTTGTGGCCCACCAGTTATGTTCACTACTACACAAAAACCATATATATGAAAAGTTTCAATCTTGGTTCCGGCCTCATCACAGTACAGAAACAGCCTTAGAAAAGATAGTAAATTATCTCTTACTGTCTTACCTTATTGTACTATCTTGTCGGAATTACTGGAACCGCTTTATCCTGGTTTAGATCATACCTGACTGACAGCTATCAATTTGTAAGAGTTAACGGGGAATCCTCAGCATCCACTAGAGCAAAATTCGGTGTCCCACAAGGCTCTGTTTTAGGATCCCTGCTATTCACTCTGTACATGCTGCCACTAGGGACGATTATTTGGAAACATGGAATTAGCTTCCACTGTTACACAGACGATACACAGCTTTATATCTCTGCAAATCCCGATGATAAATTTAGATTCAATAAGATTGGGGACTGCATCAAAGATATAAAAGACTGGATGTCACATAACTTCCTCTTACTCAACGCAGATAAAACTGAGGTCCTTGTTCTAGGTCCAAAAGCTGCTAGAAACAAACTGTCAGGCCTGATGCTTGATCTTGCTGTCTCCTCACCCTCTCCAGCATTAACTGTAAAGAATCTCTGTGTCACTTTTGATCCCAATCTTTCATTTGACACACATATAAGTACCATTACTAAATTAGCTTTCCTTCATTTACGAAACATTGCTAGGTTAAGAAGTGCATTATGTCTCCATGATACAGAAACATTAGTCCATGCTTTTATTACTTCCAGACTTGATTATTGTTTGATTATTGCTCCAACAAAAACCTAAACATTCTTCAGCTCTTCCAGAATGCGGCAGCTAGAGTCCTCACTAGAACCAGGAAATTCAACCACATTACACATAACCATATTATCTAGACTTCACTGGCTTCCAATCACATTTCGTATAGACTACAAAATTCTACTACGTATTAAGCCTTAAATGGCCTCGCTCCTGATTACCTCTGTGAACTTATCACTTATTAAGAACCTCCACGCTCACTCAAATCTCAAGGTGCTGACTATTTACTTGTACCCAGAATTATGAAAGCTTCTTTTGAGGGAAGAGCATTCTCATATATAGCCCCCAAGCTCTGGAATGCTATAACAAATAGCATTCGGGACTCAGACACAGTGTTTAAGTCCAGGTTGAAAACATACTTGTTAAGTCAGGCTTTTTGTAGCTAATTGTTCTTGTTAGATGGAAGGTGTAGAGCTGGGAGGCGGTGGGCACAGAGAATTCAAGCAAACGGGGACACTGGTGTTGTCGCCCCACCACTCCTCGTGTTCACTCAGGTTAGTTGACAGTGGAGTGGAGGTGCCGGTGTCACAGGGCGCTCTAAAACCCATCATACCTCTCGGTTCTGCCCTTTCTAGCTAGGCTGCTTTAGCAAGAGATGCCGGAGTCTTAACTTGCACTCCTCACAGACATAAATAATCCTCCAAAGTTAAACAGAACTAACTCTTTTCTCTGTTTTCTCATAGGGAAACAGCTGCATGTTTGCCGGACTAACCACCATGGGAAACTGCCCTCGATCGGTCCTAGCTCCACTCGGGCCCTTCCCCAAGTTGGGGCAACCGCTGCCTTCACTCTGTCCTTTTGCTGCCGGCTAGGCTTGTTAGCTGATTTGGCCGGCTTCGGAGCTTGGCTCTGTGGCGGTTTAGCTCAGGGGCGGAGCTTCTGGGCTCGGGAGCCAATCCAACTGCCCCTCTAGCTTCTGGGGGCTCTGTTGGACCTCCCCGGATTTGCCGCCGTGAGAGCCGCCGTTTTGGCTCCGCAATGAGTCCCACTCACCCAGTTGGCCACGGTTTTAGCTGTGGCAAAGTCTGCTCCGTCATGTTGGCAGGTGGGTTCTTCTGTCACATCTTCTGGGCTGTGCCCGTTCAACAGACTGACATGCTCATTTTTCTTTCCTTTTTATTAATAAATTAAAAAAAAGGCATGAGGGCCGAAAACACAGAACAGAACAAGGAGCCTGAACACAAACCAAACATAAGTGTGTTGGAGAGCCCACAAATAAAACTGACACAAAACAGGCTATATATACGAAAACTCAAACTCAAAACACATGAAACTCGTTGGTCTCATCCCTGGCAGCTGAGAACCATCCTTGATTCCTTCTACCAGAAATTAGACCACACCCTCAGTCAAAATAAAAGCCCCAGTCAAAACAAAGCAGCAGCAGCCTCTAGTGGCCGCTGACTCGGGAAGTTACAATTATAATTTAAAAATATTATAATTCCAGATGGAATTTGAATTTGACCTTCCTTGATATCATTATTAATGCTGAAGAAGTTAATCAGGATCACAGATCAAATTTTGTGCCCAGCCACTTTGTGTTCTCATGACGGCTTATGTTTTGACCAGTGTTAGGAGCTACTGCCCTGGGAGCATTAACAGCAGTCAAAAGAATTTGGATTTGGATTATAAACTGGAGCTCTATATAATAAAAGCAAGGAAAAAGTAAAAAGGATAATCTGTATAAACCTGAGAAAAATTATAGATATGCCAGTATGAATTGAGGATAAAGGAACAGGTACATCAGGTAGAAATGGAAAAAAATCAGGTCAACACTGAACGGTTGTTAATGTATTAATGATTTTGGGACTTTGTATGATATAATGGTGTTGGAGCAATTTAAGAACAGTGTGTCCAGATGAGTACATGTTAACCCAAGTCTTATGTCAGGGAGTTTTGTTCTCATAGTAAGAATGGCTATCAAAAACTGCATCAGATGAGACATATTGGCAGTGCTGAAGTCATCTGCTTCCAGATTAGATGTAATTTCAGACCTAAAGGTGATTCAGGGCCCAGCTATCATTAGTGTTTGAAGAAGTGACATTGGAAAAAAGAAAGACCTTTTGAGGTCTAAAGCTAAGCCAGATAAAAGTAAAAAGGTCAGCAGCCGTAGCTGCCGTTTCTCAGGCAAAGAAATCTTCTCCAGTGCAGCTTGAAGAAGCCAAGCCAACCGTTATGGCATCTGATGTTAGCAGTATCTATGAGACAGATCCTGCTTAAAGTCCGCTGAGCATGAGTATGCTCCATTCATCACAGAAGGGTATGTTTCTATGGTTGTTAGCTCAGAAAAGGTAGCTGTGACATTTTGAGTAAGGCCAGCCAGGAGTTGCAGCTGTCCAGTCTTAAGATGGCTGAATGTGTGCTTGTGCAGTGTCACTGGTGAGGAATGGATAGGGAGGGAAGATTATGAATGTGAGAAATAAACAACAACTCGATTTCATGCTTTTATTGCAGGAGTGATGACTGCATTCTCAAAAGTGATGACAATGTCAAGTCTTGCAGATGTATACAGGATACACAGGAGCTGTGTTTTGCTGGGATTTAGTTTACAGTGATGTGCTGTCATACAAGAATAAATGACGATCATGTCAGATGCAGAGATCCAGGCCAAGGTCTGGGAGTTACTGGGAGGAAAAGAGTGTGTGTGTCTGTGTGTGTGTGTGTGTGTGTGTGTGTGTGCATGTTTACATGTAGGAATGTGTGCCAACATTTTGAGGGACTACACACTATTTTGTTAGATTTTTCTTGTTATTCCAACCCATCACGGATGTTTTTGGTCAAAGACAAGGATTCATGCTGACGTATCACTGATACTATTTCCCTTTCTGGCTTTCATATACAACCACAACCCCCAAGAAGCGCTGCCATGATGATCCGAGTGGTCGTCCTCATGGATAAAATGACATGTTCCATTTTCCTCATCATCTTTCATTTCGCCTTATGTTCTTAAACGAAAGAATGTGCATATTATTTGACCATTGCAGAACTATTTCTGACTAATGGCAATTTGCTCTAACGTCATTTCTATTCTTCACTTGGGATTGGTGTATTGTGTGGCTGAAATGAAAATTATATGCGTTATATGCAATGCTTAAGTAAAACTGAGCTTCAATGTCAGTTTTAGTTCAGCAAGTCCTTCTGTGACACTTAACAGTGCTAATAAATGCATATTTCATCTTTCCAAACTCATCATTATAGTCTTTTCTCCTTTTTTACAATGCGGTGCCAAGGATCTGTCTATAAATTTGCTGGTCCTCAGAGGCTGTTCTACCCTGGACAAGGACAATTTAGCTCAGCGCAGATCTGCTTGGTCAGAGCTGGGTCAATTTAGCCTGGACAGCGTCCAGTCAGACAGTACCTGACCAGAATCCTGCATTGGCGAATGCATCTTTCACACATTAAATCAATAAAAATGAAGACACAAGGGCACTGTTAAAGTTACCATGAAAAAGTCAGCAGAAAGAAATTACTTCATGCAGTAACCAGAAATGAAACAAAGCATGTTGTGAGGTAGAAAGCCCAGACTGTCCCTGAAGCAGGACGTTTACAAAGGAGTGGACTCTGAATGTCCTTGGAGGCACCACTGGTTGTGTCAGTGGTGTTTCTCTGGTTCACTTTGAAACACTTGTGCCACCACCGGAATGGTATAATGGCTATTCATACAGCCTTAGATGGCAATGATCAGAGAATGTTTACAGTCAGGCAAGCACATTAGTATTAAAATAGCCCCAGTCTTCACTGCTAAAATTTTAATTGGAGACAGTCCAGTGTTAAACAGCAATCTGCAACCAATATTTTTTAATTGAATGTTGGAATGTTTTCTTTTCAAATTGTTGATGATGAACATTTCTTGTAAATGATGCTGTGATGCTATATGCCCAACATCTGTCACTTTACCACAAAAAATCAATGTTGTCATTTAAAGCCGTGCAAATTACTCCTACACATCACATAACAACCAGTGTCCAGAAAGAGTCAAACAGGGTAACAGAAACAAAAAGGCAACAGTCTGGTGGCATAATGTAATAGTGTTTGAGCTGTTTGTAGTAAAATAATCATCCCTGTGTTTTTGGAAAGGAAATTACATTTGCAACCTGGCATGCATAAGGCACGTTTTAGATCACCTTCCTCCATTGTTCATGGTTTAAGCAGAACAGATGCAAAGCATTTGAAACACTTGGAAAGCAAAAAGGTGATTTTGCACCACATACCTTTTCTTTTAAATCATGTTCCCACTGATCACGAAAAAGTTCACGTCCAAAACATTTGTCCCGTGTAAAGAAAAGTCCCTTCACTTTTGCTGGTCCGTCAAAAGATACATGACTAATAGAATAGTCTGGTTGCGCCCTCTAATGGGCAGAAGCAGACAGGACGTGAATTACGCTTTGGGCCTGTTGCTCACCTAAACTGGACAGATGTAAAAACTCTTTCTCTTTATCTTAACCCATTCACAAAGTGAAGCAGTGGGCAGTCAGAAACACAGCGCCCAGAAGCAGAGCGTCGGGACGGTACCTGGCTCAAGCATACCTCACCGGTGCCACTGGCACTCATCAGACTGATGTTGGGTAGAACACCACAAGTGTCCAAATGATTCAAATTTAAATTCACAGGCTAGCAGATGAGTTTAATATTGAGTGTCGGTGCAGCTGATTGCCAACTATGGACAGTGCCTTCTAGGCGTAAAAATAAATGACGCATTAGCTGACGATTAAATTGATGTTGTAATGATATAATCAAATATTATAATATTTGGTCAAATATAAACTTTAATTTTTTTTTTCTTCTACTGGGTAAAATATATTCTTCAGGCACATTTATGTATGCTTGGTGTAGTTTTGAAAATAAATCTGAATCCTACCAAAATCATCAAATTAAATAAACTAATCAAATTGAGATTCCTGATTTTCTAAAGCCCTCTTAAGAAAAACATTGCAAAGACTGAAATTAACACCACCATGGTCTTCATAACTCAGGCTTACTCTGTTTACAACACTGCTGACCAAAAGATTTAAGTAGGTTAAGTAAAGTGTGTAGATAATTTAAAATGACATACAATAATGTCACTCCCCTGTGGAAAAAGATTCTTTAATTAAATAATTATGTTAGAGTTACATCATGTAGTTACACAGTGGTTCCATACTAATCCCTCTGTTTTTCAGAATACGGTTTCACTGTTCATGAGGAACCTGTACAAACAAGTTGTTGAAATGTAATAGTAAACTATAATAAATTCGGAGCACCATATGATATTTAAGAAATAACCCACCAGTCCCTCAACCAAGACCCTTCAGTATCTCATCTTACACCCTTCCCAAAAAACAGGCTCTAACTGACAGAGCATGAACAGTAAGACTTTTCTGTCCCTCCTTCCTTCATTCTCTCTTTATCTTTATATGCTCATTCTCTTTATTTAGCCTTGAGCTTTAGTTTGGGTGTGGGGGCAGGGGATGGAGCAGGAGCTGGAGCTGGAGGAGGTTTGGCCAATGACACCAGGAGTTCAACTCTGAAGAACAAAGAGATTAGGAATAGGAGCCTTTAAGACACATTTCATTCAACATTAAAACCGGTGTCTTTAAATTAATCAGAAAACATGATTTCCTCCACTACTACAACACAAAGCATGTGGAATGTGAATTTAATTAGGCTAGGGCTTACATCTCTGTGGTTTTCTCCACTAATGATTTGACTGCTTTGATAATCTTGTTGATCCGTTCCTGTCAAAAAGATTGATGGTTAGGTCAGGAATAGCCTGAGTCAATAAATTATTAATAACTTAATTTCGTTGAGGCTTGATGTCTTACCCGCTGAAGTCTGTAAGCCAGAGGCAGAGAGAAAGCACAAATCACACCTGTTAAACAGAGAAAGAACATACATTTAAAAAGAGTACTAAATATTTCAGACAGGGTACTTTATGGATTTTAATAAAGCAAAGAAGCTAAAAACTGGTCATTTTGAACTGAAAGCATGGATTATAAAATGTGCTTTCATTCTTACCAGAAATCACAAGAGTAAGACCATTGGTTTGGACCCCCACATAGGTCAGTAGGTACAGCAGCACAACAAACTTTAAAAAATGAAGCATGTTTAGTCATGGTCTGGCAGCAGTAATGCCGTAATGATTAATGGTTCATGTCTGGTCTTATTATGTAAGTTGTCAGTTTTTCCTTTTGCGTTTTGGAAATAGGTCAACTGCTGCCATAAACTATACATAAAATGTATTTTTTTGAGCCCACAAACACGCATTCATACCTTCAATGAGTCCAAGATGCTGTCAACAAAGAATAGTCTCTTTAGCTCTGTGATGAGAGTGGCATTCAGAAGAACTATCTTCTCCACAATACGAACAGTGTCCTCATCTGTCAAAGAGCTATCCTCATCCAAAAAGGACCTTTCATGTAATATAGAAGACAATGATATGATGGAGAGAGATGAAAAAAAATCCTAGGCTTGGTCTCATTTGCAACACGTCAAGTTTCCCTAACTGTTTACTATACTGAAGAAGGAAACTCACAGTAAAAAAAAATCTAATTCACACAGTTTATGAGGAGCATGTGGAGGAACAATGTTTGGTGTCTAAAGACTGCTTCTTTAGTTTGGTACAAGAGCTGAGCTTAGTGTGGCTAACTAGCAGTAGTACCTATAGGCTTTGTTTGAAAGTCTTACCTGTCTTTATAGATAACAGAATTACATGGTGTCAGAAGTCACACTGAGCCGTTTCAGAAAAGTTTGACTGACATTCATTAACAATATACCTGTATTTATTGATATTATTCATTTAATAATGAATAAGCGCAAACCAAGTGTCTGATTAGCAGTCTTGCTTCCTACCATTTCTGCTTGGTAGCTAACGCTACTATAATACTACCAGCTAAATGTTCACATCACCAAGTAAAATGAATGATGCTAAAACATACAATGCTTTGGGACACGTTATATAAAGCCTACAACATAAAAAAGCTTGCCAACACCAGTGATCAAACCTTGTCCTGTTTGATGGATATGATTAATGCTAAAACTGTTTTATATTAAGTATTGATTGATTCATTTATTGATTGATTGCCAAATGAGCAGTTATGTACCACTATTTGTCCTCCATATGTAAATCACCAGAAGATCTTAACAAAGTTCAATTAACATTCATCATTTGGAACATAAAACTCTATGCTTTTGTGGGTATACTCCTACATACTGGAAAGGATGTGATCCATCACTGAGGCGCACCATCGTCATGCCTTTATAGAGGAGGCATACAGGGAAGGTGAAGGCCATGATGCTCAGGCCCAGGGTGGATAGCACATAGATGACACTGAGCTGGAAAAAACAGGCCAGACCAACAACCAGCCCTGTGAACACCAGGCCTGTTTTAGCCACATCTCGCCAATACAGTAAGTCTTCCACTGTGAGGAGGAGAAAAAAGGACAGATTCAGTTGAGAGAAGGAATAAAGCCCCAGACTTGTGGTTGTTCTGGAATGAGATTAAAGCAGCGGCGGACTACAGGTGAAACAATGTTTCACCAAGAAAAATTATACAAAATAACTATCACATTTTTATTGTTGTGAAACAGAAAAAAGGTTAAAAAAATAAGGTTGCTCTCCTAATTTCAGCTCCTCAATAGTGTTACAGTTACGGCTCTGGTCAAAAATGTCAAACAAGGCCACCCCCAGCTGCAGTGAAACAGAGCGTCCCCATTCATTTCAGTGTAAATCTTCTCAGACCCCGGATTTGTGGATTTTCAAGGTTTCAATGGACTCTAATGGTAAATAAGTCCCACCCGTGAAACAAGTTATCTACTGTGATAGGGTAGTTCTCCAATTCAAAATGACTGACGGAACACTGTGGTCAATCACCGCCTTTATTTTCACTTAATTATATTTTATGTACTGAGCACAGATCTTGAGTGTGAGACTGAAGCTTCATACATAACAAAATCTGTAACATATTATTTACTAGCATTTATTAATAATATTTCTTTTTATTTTATATGCGAGTGCACAGAAGGAAGGACATTAGCTTGTTAGCTTGACTGCTTGCTAGTGATCCCCACCATTACCCAGTCAAACTGGCCACTGGTGAAATCCTTGGAAAAAAATGCTTCACCAAGAAAACCAGGAGGGTAGAATTAATGTATAAGGTGAGAAAGAGATTTAATTTTTTTGTTTTCTTGGGATTTAGAAATACTGTTAATTATGTACTGTTGAAATAAACATTACTATTACATGTTTGTAAGATATGCACAATAAAATACTTTTTATATTTTGTAGGGATTTAACTATGAAGAGATTGAGGGCAGAAGAGAGAACCTACATCAAAATGTGAGGCAGCAAAAGCAGAACATTTAGGTGAAGTACTTAGGTCAAGAAAATCATGCTGCCCAGAGTGTACGGTAAGGTACCTTAAGGGCAGCTTGATTTTCTAGACCTGTTTCCCACCACGCACTGGGAATGAAGGGTGGTTTGCTTCACCAAAAGTATTGACCAGGAATCGCCACTGGATTAAAGGCATAACTTCAAACATCTCTGTTTGCTTTTATATCTGTCTATGGGTAGTTTGTTGTAATTTTTCCATGTTTATAGTAAGAGGGTCACATTTCTAATCCAATTTTCTTTCAACTTGTGAATTCCAGCTTGCCCACTGGTCCAACTATCTGAGCGTTGAACAACAAACACTTTGGGGATACAGGACAAAAAAGATAGCATGTAACCTTTCTTGGATACTGATCCTATACACAAGTGAGATTAAGATGCGTGTTCCATGCCAACTTACCCAAGGTCTTTTGTCATGAAAAAAACCAAAGTGTAATTAATTTATATGATAAAAAAGTTCAAAGCTCTAAATATTTTTTTGTTAGGTCATTTTAAAGTTTACCCCCATGAAGTTCTATATCACATCTAAAATGTTGAATTTCCCAAAGTAACAGTTAAAATGTTGGGGCAGTATGCAGCTGCTTACTGTAGGCTGAAATATCGTATGTTGGCCCAACAGCTATAGCCTATGTTAGCCCAGCAGGGCTAGAGGGGTTGTTAGCCGCAAAGGGGCCTGTAAAGGGGCTGATAGCTGCACAAGTGGGCATTAAAGGGGCTATTAGTCATGGCAGAGGGGCCTAAGTTAGCTGCAGAGTGTTTGATAGAGTGGTCTGGGCTTTTAGCTGCAGAGAAGCCCTTAGAGGAGGCTGTTAGCCGCAGCAGTAGGGCCTGAGTCAGCCACAGAGCATTCAGAGGGGCCTTTAGAAGCATTGGGGCCTGTATTAGCCACAGAGGGGCCCATTTTAGCTACAGTGGAGCCTTTAACCCTACCAAAGGTTGGGGGTCTCCCACAGATTATTTTTGTGGGGGTACTGGGGTCTTGGTGAGCTCCCATGGAGCCCTCCAGAGGAGACTCAGACCTGGGGGTCATGTAGTAGCCCCCCAGAGTTGGTGTGATCCTGGAGGGAGCTCGAGCCTGGAGAATAAGGAGGAGCTCCATGGGGAGAGCTCGGCCTCCGAGAACAACAATGGGGCTCCCAGCCAAAGGGCTTCCAGGTGGAGGCTTTACCCAGGACAACAGAGAAGAGCTCCTGGTAAGAGGCTCCACCCTTGAGAATGGTAAGGGGCTCACCAGAGGTGTCTCTGCACCGGAGAACAGTGATGAGCTCCTGGCTGAGGGTCTACCTGGTGGGGACTTCGCCCCTAAGCACAGAGAGGCGCTCCATGGAGAGGGCTGCGCCCTCAAGGACAGTGAGGGGCTGCATGGAGGAGGCATTGCTCCCAAGGACAGTGAGGAGCTCCATGGAAGGGGCTCCGCCCCTGAGGACTGTGAGGAGCTCCCAGGAAAGGCATCCCCCCTGAGGACAGTGAAGGGCTCCCTGTAGGAGGCTCCAAGAGTATAGACGGGAACTCGCAAAGAGGAGCGTACCATGGCCGTGTGGAGCTCTGGCCAGGAGGTCACCTCGGAAGAGGCGGTTGGGTGGGTCTCATGGCATGCTACTCTTTGCCGCTGCCTACCCCTCCTCCAATCTTGGGGCATTATGAGGGTATGTTGACGCCCCAGATTGACGCTCTGGCGGGGACTGTCAGGTCTGGAGACAGTGACTGTGGGTGACTACTAGAGGCCATCCCTGTGTAAGTTTTGATTTAGTTTAAGGGAAACTTTTATTTGAAAGTTTGGGTGTTATTATTAGTTTCAACTGTGTTTAGTTTAGGTTAAGTGTTGGTGTTTTGTTATTGGGTTTTGGGTTTTTTGGGTTAGTATTTAGGCTAGTGTGTGAATGACCTGCACTGTCGGTCGGCCCTCGTGCTTTGTGGTATTTCCTGCTCTCCTTTGATTCTTAGAAAATCATTGTTTTGGATTCTGACTCTCATGCCGGGTTTTGTTTTGAAAAATAAAGATGAAGCACTTTGAATTAAGCTGGTGTGAATGTGCCTGCCATTTGTGCCTGGAGAAACACAAGAAGGGAAGACAAGACAGCTCCACAATTATTCCAATAAATGCAATAAATAATTATTCTGTCTTTGTAATAAAACATGCATTTGGTCAGTGTTCTTAATATACAGCGTTCTTATATGTCAAAAGAAGTAGGCTAACAATAATGATTTGATATCCTACTTAGTCAATAGATTACATAAATGCACACACACACATACAGTATACTACAGTTCTATGTAGGATCTCCTGCCCTCACATAAAGCCAATGGATCTAAACAGCTGTTGCTTCCAATTATTCGGCAAACAGGTGCAAATCTGTACCATGGCAAGTATAGGTGCAAAGCTAAGGAGGGAGGGTTATCTTATCAAACACTGCTGTCTGAAATCGCTCACAACAGAGCCATTCTCAGTAAGACCCCCGGCCTTGCTAATACACCCTTTAATTTGGCTAGACATGGCCGATTCAGATCAAATCACAGCTCCATGAGTCATCTGGCAGCACAGCCAAAACAAGTAAAAGTCTCACCTCCTCCACTCTAAACATCACCATGTCTTTTTAAAAAAGAAGCCCTGTATATCCATGAGTCCCACACAACTTCAGTTCCAGATGGTAATCCATCCTTCAGATTACTCCAGCTTGCCAAACTGCTGTAAGGAAGCCTGCCGTGATGAGTTGACCACTCAGCAATCTTACTGTAGCTACACTATACAGTGCGCAAGCGCTGCCGGAAGCTCCTTCACCTGCCACTACCCCTATTACCACCATAGAGCACATCTTCTGTGAAGTTAGAGCATCTAAGAAGAACTAAGTTCCACCTTTCCTGAGATGTGTAGACATGTCTCACCTTTGCTGGCCATTTCTGCTGCTTCCACACCAAACCCCTCTCCTTCCTGTACTCCTCCGACCTGGAGAGCTTTTTTTGGCTGCCCCAGCACTGTCAGCAGTATACGGCCAGCCTAACCTAATTATATCCCCTAAACTTGGACACCCCATCTTCACACACATTCGGCCCGCCTTGCACACACAGCGTTATACGCAAGTCCCCTCCCCGCCCTGCTCTCCAGTACCCCTCGGAGAGCATAGAGGAACCTGAGACGTCAGCATGTGTCAGTGTGTAGACAGGGCCTTGTACCCCTAGAGGCAAAAATCTATCCTGAATAGCAACATTACAATATTACCCAATTAATGCTTATCTAGGGCTAGAACAGGGCTTTTCAAAAGCTGGCCATGGTAGAACGTCATCTATAAATACTTGATGAGCATTAAAATGTATCTAGCCCTTTCATCAAAAACTTCACCAACACATTCAGTCCATCTACTGTATTCATATATCTGATACTGTATTTAAAGGACCCATATATTGAGGATAAAAACTTTTGCAAATACAGAAAAAAATCCAAAACACATCTTACACTCCAGTCCATACTGTCCACATAGGGAAACTAAGCTGCAGCAAGAGCCCATTAGTTTTCAGTGTTTTTGTGATATCATAAAAGTCAACAGATTTAAACTCATACACCTACACAGCTTTTAGCAGTTTGGCTTTGGACATATATTTTGAAGTTATAATATGTATTAAGTTTAGACCACAGTTTAGAACAAAAATAGCTGCTTTAGTTATGAGTGATAAACAGAAAGCTGGAAAACGGTAATGTAAACATGCCTAGTGAGCATACAAATTTGAGTAAAAAAGGTAAAACAGTTAAAATATGATCTCTTTAATGTACAACTCTGGGGGGAAAAAATAAGAGACTGTGGCAAAAATGTTAAGTTACTCAGGTTTTACATTTTTATGTGCAAGTATCAAACCAAACAGCTTTGCCTTAGTTTTTAAAACATGTTGACAATATTTATTCTCATTTCTGAATACAAATATTGGAAATAAAGTAAATGACAAAACATCAAAATATTTAAAAGAAAGCTAAATCTCTTGTTCACTCAAACAAAATAGCAATAATTACCTTTGGTGTCCTTCTAGTAGTGTTTTGCCATCCAACTGGTCACATTGCGAGAGGAGAGTGTTGATTACAGCAGTGATTTTTCCTCATTAAATGAGGTCTGATTCAGGTGATCACTAATCAGTACCTCATGAAGCAGAATGACATGCTTGTGTAGGAATTTAACAGACACTGGCTTGGAATGGTTGTCATACTACTAGAGATGTTGATTTAAAACTTTTTCCAGAGCTGTATAATCCAACATTTCTAAGTGTTGCAGTGAGCTGTGATAAATTCTGCCATTCACTCTCATTAAAAATTCTACAGTTAGAGTGATGTCAGTACAACCACATGTATAACCTTTCAGTTACATTCACTGTTTTTGCTAAGATCAGTCCACACACATGTCAAAGGGATAAAAATAGCGTTTTATGTAATCCAGTGGTTATGAATACATTAATTTATTTACATAATCATCTAATCTGTCTGAACTAACCCACATTGGACACTCTCCAGTTCATATCTGGCGAACCACGTTCCTCCACATGAATCAAAGTATCTGGGTCTGATGCCTTCCAGTGGGAGCATAAGAGAAAATGGGTGCTTTTTATCTCCATTTGTCACTTACAAAATTCTCAGTACAGTGATCTGTAATAGCTGATGTTGGGTGAACCTAAGTCACTGGATGCCCATATTAACGGAGAGAGATCAAAATGAGGACCACTGTTGGATCGAGAGAACAAGAAGATGAAAAAAGATTAAGATGACTACTAGACAGCGCCAGTGAGATTTAGACGGAGGAATTGTTGTGCATATGTGTGTGTGTGTGTGTGTGTGTGTATAAAACAAGGAGGAAAGAGGAGTGCACTGAGAGGGGATTGGAGCATAGAAATAGCTCAGCCAATCAGGGGAGCGACAGGAAAATAACAGGTTCAGAGAGACAGCGTAGAAGAGAGGGAATAGCAGTGAGCATCAGGGCAGGAGGACAGCAGGACAGAGCTTTAGAACACCCAGCGATGGATAGAATAATGGCGGTCAATCCAAGACTGCTGATGCTCGGAGCAGGTCCTCGTTCTGAGGAGATCATGCTCTGAAGGCCCCTCAACAGCAAGGCTACACACAGCCAAGGCAACGGCAACGGAACAGAAGCTTAGTGGCGGAGGCTGGGAGCTAGAAAGAGGCAGATAAAGGGAGAGAGAGAGTATTCATTAAAGAAAAAATAGATAAATAGCAATCATGAGAACTTCCAGAAAAGGAACCGTGGAAATGCCTGCTTTTGTTCGCCAGCTGGTCAAAGAGACAGAAAAGCGGGTCACCTCCTTTTTCAAAGGGGGCCGCGGTGGAGGCGGCGGTGAGCTTGCTGAGGGCGAGGATGGAGCTGAGGAAGAGGGAGTCGTCCCTAGTCCTTATCTTGAGCGGCCTGTGCTGGACAAGTACACGGAAGAGGGCTGTGCCTCGTGGGGCCTCACCTACGCCCTGGCCAGTATGCAGGGATGGAGGGCCCACATGGAGGACTTCCACAACTGCTTTCCCCAGCTAGGTGGGGAGTTGTCCCACCTGGGTTTCTTTGCTGTTTACGATGGCCATGCTGGAAGCATGGTGGCCCAGCACTGCTCACGAAACCTGCTGGACCACATACTGGGCACAGGTTAGTTAAGATTGTCCCTAGAACTAATGGATAGAAAATAAATAATACTTGCTGATAAACAAAAAGGACAAATAAAAAACGTTACACACGAGTGAACTGTAAATGCATTTGTTTATCCGGAAAGGTTTTAGTTTTTATGTTATTTCTAGCAGACTTTGAGCCCATAGAATTTATAAGCAATATCGATTTAAGAATCTATGTTGTACTGCAGATTTTGAATGGATCTTCACTCCAGAAACAATAGGAAAAACCAGCGAAATATACTGTCAAGCAATTCAAATGCAGTGTTTCTTTCTTGAATAAAAGCCAAATAAAAGATCACAGATATGCTTATGACAGGTGGTCTTTTTCTTATTTATATTAGCTCCCTGTTATAATAGTTTTCATTTGAATGATTTATTATAATCAATAACATCAATGTAACCAATTAATGTACACTAATTGCAACTGGGAAGAGCAGCTTTTTGTGATTATTTTACTAGGCTCCCCATTCTTCCTTAATTCTTCATGGCTTGAATGTAGGATTCTAGTAAAAAATATTTTATTGGTATGGAATGTTTTATTGATTTCTGCCATTATAGAAACCTCTTTCTAAACCTCTTTTTTGCTTCTCTTTTTTTAATGAGAGCAGTGAACATCCTTCATGTGATTTTTCTCTCAGGTAAGATCCAGGCAGATGAAGATGTGGACCAAGTCAGTGAGGGCATTAGGGAAGGCTTCTTTCTGATGGATAAACACCTTCACGCTATGGCTTGTCGTGAGGGTTGGGAGCGTGGTGGCACAACTGTGGTTTCCACGATGATCACCCCACATCATATCTATTTTGTGAACTGTGGAGACTCACGGGCCGTGCTTTGCCGTGGTGGGCGTGTGGCCTTCTCCACGGCAGATCACAAGCCCTTCAGCCCTGGAGAGAAGGAACGCATTGAGAGTGCTGGTGGCTCGGTGACTCTGCAGCGTGTCAACGGTTCACTGGCTGTCTCCCGGGCCCTGGGGGACTTCAGCTACAAGGCGGCTGAGTGGCGGTCAGCAACGGAGCAGATGGTGTCTCCTGAACCGGAAATCTCTGCTGTTGCGCGCTCTCCGGCTGACGAGTTCATCGTACTGGCCTGTGATGGCGTGTGGGACACTGTCAGTAATGAGGAGCTCTGTGCATTTGTTCACAGTCGTCTGCAAGTGTCTACAGATCTCAGAGATGTTTGCTCCCAGGTCATTGATCTTTGCCTCTATAAGGTGAGACAGCTGGTCTTATTAAACCAGTAGTTTAATTAAACCAGTAATCTAATTCACAGTTTTCCCAATTACACCAAAGGCAGCTAATGAACCAGGTCATGTTTTTGGGTCAGAAGTTTGCTCTGGAAGGAATACACATATTGGAAGTTTATGTCTAAGTTATCACACACTTGCATCAAATCATGCTGAGTTGCCAAGTACCTGCTTATGTCATATCTAACATTAACTATGTGTAGTTACTGTGTAGTTTCTGTGCAAAACTTAAGAATTTACTAGCCCTTTATATATCCATGACTCACAGAAACGTCAATTGTCATATCACCAAATCACCAATTAGCTTCTATCAGCATGACACAGACATTCCTGATGTCTGTTTATCTCCTTTCTATTAATCCCATTCATGGTAACAGATCCATCACAGCACAATGATAATTCAAATATCTTAACAACACATTAATAGTTTAAAGATCAAAATGATTCCAGACATTTTTTCTTTCCACTAGGATCTATGAGATCCATTTTTGTCCACTGAACTTATGTGCAAATAATCTCACACTCTCATAACTTAACATCATTTCAAGGCTGCAGTTGATAGGATTGAAACGAGACTGGACTTGGAAATTTGAAAGAGTACATTTCACTCCACCTTCCCAGTCTTCCATCCCTGTCTACAAAGTCCGCACCCATGGGCAAATTATACAGAGTTTGGTAAAGAGTTTTTCAAAGCATGAATTTTGAGCTTAACGCTCACTTTTGCCTAGCTATACTTTTGTCAAGCTGAAATGTGGCTTGGCATTAACTCAACATTGTTTTTGAATCTTTCAGGTCTTGTGGGTCCCTCCACCTCCATAAAGCTGATCCAATGTTTACACTTGTTTTGACTCAGGGTTGGTCTAATTCTTGACAAAAAGTCATTTTTATACAGTAGCATAAGAGTTAACACAGGTTGGCAGATTGCTAAATGTTTGTTATTCAACAAGAGGGCTCTTAGTCATTTAACTGCATCAAAAAGCACTTAAAGTTGCCTCTGTCTAAATAATATATTACTCCCACGAGGCTTCTGTTTCACACTCAAGCACTGGCAGTTAAATGTCTGTGATGTGGGATTTTACAAAATGATGCATTTAGAATCCCAAAAATGCACCACCAGCACTACAGTTGATTGTATGCTGAAATGACACACACACACACACACATATCCTCTTTTCCAGCTCCTGGGGCTGCAGACTTTGTTCTAGGCTGACTTCAGCTGTTCAGTTATGTAAGAGAAAGGCTGACTGACTGTCCATGAGAGGCTTTAGAGGAGAGATGTGCACTGACCTGAAAATGTCACTGTCTTTCCTTCCTCACTAAGCCTCATTTTGTCATGACAGCAGCACTGACTCAAAGCAATTCAGCGTTCAACCCCTGAGCTGCAAATGCATGCAAGTACTTTTAGCAAGCTATGCCCAGTGCCTGCATGTGAGACTAAGTCTAATGACTCATTCATTACTGAGTTTGGAACCGCAGGCGTCCTCCTTGCCAGGCCTGAGGACAGCAGTGTCACAACACTGGGGTTCAAAAATAACTCTGCTCAGATTAATGATGTAATCCTAATGCCAAACGCTAAGCTTTGCTGCCTTTAACCTGTCACATCTTGGGCTGTTTTGTGGACATATGCTCAACCCTCTTTTCCAACTCATGTGGTTTTCAATACATCAAATATAGGGCCATTGGCTGTGTGTCCATGGCATGAGTCAGTCTTATCACACATACCACTGATCCAGTGTCAGCTGAACAAATATCCTGTCATCCACAATCCATATCAAACTGACTCTCACAGGGAGCCTGGGAATACCTTGCGTTTAGGAGTCTCAGCTTTTCCTCTTTCATCCCTCCTCCAGGGAAGCCTTGATAATATCAGCATCATTCTGGTGTGCTTCCCTGGCGCCCCACAGCTGTCACCTGAGGCACTGCACCAAGAGGCTGCGCTGGAGGACCTGCTGGAGTCCAAAGTTGCAGGTGTGCTAAAATTCACGGCCACACTCTGCTACCTTCCGCATTGTCTTTGTTCAGATTTTTCTCCATTTTAGACTATTTGTTTGCCTTAATGTTAGGTGTCGGTGTCATTTAGGGATTACAAGTAAATTCACAAGTAAATTTCACACAAAATATAGAAAAAAGTTTATAAACTGTACCAAAATGTATGCATTTAACTGCAAACTTTTCAACAAAGATTTAACCAATGTTTTATGTATTTGTCAGTAATAATCATAATGCTACTACTAATAATACAACTAATAATAATTTGCGCCTTTTTAAATTCATTATCGGTGTTATAAACTAACTATAAACTGAAATGTATAAACTTAAAGGTAGCATATTTTGACATGGAGGCATAAATCGTCAGAACACATGTGCTTGCATGTAAACTGCACCTTATAGACGGACTTAGTTCTATCTTTGTTCTTGCTGAAGCATTTTTTCCCTCAGCATATTAGGTCATATTTTTGATTGCTCTGACCATTACTTCAAATGAACAGTACAGAAACAATTATTAAATAAAAGAGACATTGACACATTGAAAGTCTGTAATGTTGATTATTCATTCACTCATATGTCAAAATTCATGTAGGTTTTTAAATACATATGTGTGTGTGTGTGTGTGCATGCGTGTGTGCGTGCATGTGTGTGTGTATGTGCAGTATGCAGTATGCCATAAATAAATTAATTATGACTGTTGTGTGTGCAACCACATGATCATAACACACAAAAAAAGAAAAAAACAAATTTGAAATAGGCAAGAAAAATGTAGGATATAGGCATGTTAAGCATTTTTAAATGTATTTACTCAGGGAGACATTTTTTAACCAGTAAAAAAATGAAAAAGTTATTCCAGCCTAACAGACCATAATGTTCAGAGCTCTTGGGGTAAATTATTTTTAAGTTACTGTAAGGCCTTGTACAGAATTGTCCCAGTCAGGCACTACTGGACAGCCCTCTCCAGATCTCCACACAAGAATTTCACACAGGCCCATAGACTTCCAGGTATAGACCTTCAGGACGATCTACACATGTTAAGTACAATTAGCCTACTCTGGTTTCTGAGTGTTTTATTATTTGTCCTGTTTTCTGACCCATTGTTTTTGGATTCTGGATTTCTCTTCTTGCCCTCTGGATTTGAAATTGGTTTACTGTGTCCCTTCTTTAACTCCCTTTTCTTTTGGATTCTGCATTTTGGTCCATATCTGTATCCATTACAGTTACTCTTTAATAAACTGTTGTATTTATATATGAATTAACTGTGATATTACATCAGTCTGATCTATAAATGAAAAATTCGGAATAGAATTTAAAAGACAATTTCTGTCTGTGATTCTGCTGACGTTTTAAATAATATAGTATTTTTAAAAAACTGACATGTGAGTGTATTCTTCTTGAACAGAAATATTTGAGGAGCTGAGTGGAAGAGGAGATGAGCCTGATCTCTTGTCAGTTCTTACTGTACTGGCTTCTACAGCCATACCTGGACTTCCACCAGGGGGTGGCCTTCAGAGCAAGTAAGTCAGAGTTCTGTGTCTCAGATCATCATTAAAGGGTTCCAACTTGTAAAACTGGATGTGAAAATGTGTTGAATAAAATGTTTGTGGAAAAACGCTTTCTTTGCAAGTTCAAATTATGGTAGACCTTTTACAGGGGGAGTGTCACTGCTGTGGTATGTAATTAAATGTTTTAATAAGGGAAGATCGTTGACTGCAGATGTGCTGGAGGGAGCTTTTCCATCTAATCAGTAACCAAGTAAAGTAAAGTTGCCAAGTAAAGTTGAATATATATGTATGTATATACATATAACCCATCTCCAGTTTGATTGTGTGTCATTCAACAAAAAGCGTCTGTTATATCAAAAAATGAAAAAGAGTCCTCACAGAATTGAGAAAGAGACTTATTGAGGAATAAGCTGAAGTCTAACAGAGACACAATTCTGAGAGATGTCCAAGTCCCCTATGAACACAGCAGCTGTTTGAGTGCCCCCACTACATGAACATGTTTCATTATAGAAACAGTTCTCATTTTGCATTGGCAATCCCAAATATTAGAGCAGCTGTAGGGCATTCAGAATAGTAAACATAAAGATATAAAGGTTTCTGCAAAGACATGTGCTAAAATTTGCCCCAAGTCAAATTACATGTTTTATGAATAAGCTTATATGTCGTCTACAAGAAATGCATTGAAATGTTTTTTCTGCAACCTTTAGTGTACAATTATTATGTTTTTGCTTAACACATACAATTAGGGCTGGAACGATTATTCGAGTAACTCGAATGATTCGATTACAAAAAATGTTGGCTTGAATGAGGCTTTGTTTAATTCATCACCAAAGTCCACCTGGTGAACATGCTATTTTTGCCGCAGGGAGTAGGGGTTTTTACAGCGAAGAAGAGCACACAGCTCAGAGCAGGAGATATGAAGTAAAGCCCTAAACGGGACTAATTTCTTAATCCCGCTCCCGCGGAATTTCTGACGATTCCCGCCTGCTCCCGCCGGGAATAATAATAATAATAATAATAATAATAAAATATTTAAATATAATTTTATATTTTACAAACAAATCTTAAAGTGCATACAGAGAAAATGACAAAATAACTAAATAACAGGACATTTTTGTTTTCTTTACTGTTAATAAGGATACAATCTACATCATTAATGTTTCTCTGAAAGGTTGATTAAATGGGCTTTGTTCTGGAGCAATAAGCCAAAGGTTTTACGTTTTGATATAATAAAAGTGTTGAGTTTGAATAAAAATCTTTTTTGTGAGGAATAACAGCCAATTTCTTTCTCATTTTAAGAGGCTTTTCATGTTGCATAACCCACTATTGATATAGTTGTTTAAAAACACAAAAGTATGATTTTACTCGATTAATCGATGAAAAAATCGACAGAATACTCGATTCCAAAAATATTCGATAGTTGCAGCCCTACATACAATGTCATTGATGTTTGCTCAGGCCACATTTAATGTTTTGCTTTTTGCAAATAAACACCAAATATAAACCATAATTGTGTGATAAAATGTTCCAAAGTGTGTTCTCTGTAGAAGCGTCCAAGTATTTCTAGAATCTAACATGTATAAAATTTGTCCAGTAGTCCCTGAAATGTAGGATGCTACTATATGTGCACCTTATAAGTAGTTGCTGAGATTTTTAATCATGTCATGGTTTTTAGGAGAACAACCAGGTAAATGCAAATAGTCAATGGTCTTGTGAAAACTGATCACTGATGAAGGTCTGAAAGACGAGTAATTAAACTGTCTACTGAACCGTCTATAGTTTGCACCTACAATTGGTGGCAGCAAGGTGGTCTAAAAAGTGACCAGTATATGTACACAGAGTTGCTGCTGCTCTGCTAGAACCACACAATCTACTGCACTACTACAATTCTTCTGTTACTGTTGTGCTGAGAACCATCTGGCCTATGGTGATCCTATTACTAGCTTCACTGATAACTGATTCACTGAGTTGAACTGATAGAGTGTGCAGCAAGAGATGGGCTTCAGTCAGTAAATGTAAATGTATACTCAAATATATGCATATGACAGCAGATGCTAATCTTTGTACTCTGAATTTACAGACGAAACTGTATCATCTCAGCTTACTATCAGCAGAAAGAGGCCCGTAAATCTAGATTATCCCAGGTAACGGTCTACTCTGTTTCACATCTCAAAGTATTTCTAAACAGTACTCCAAGTATTATACTATAGAAAAACATATATAGACAGAAATGGACATGTGGATATATATATTTGTAAATTAAACTTTGTTAATAACATTATTTCTGCTTTCAGAAAAGTGTTTGTTGTCTGGAATCACATCAATCGTTAACAATTGTTATTATTTGTGTACTTTCAGGAACTTGGTTCTGCAGATTCCGTTTAGGATTGCACAAAAGTCTTATTGAGACTGACATGCCATGTAATTTTTTGGGTAAAATGATATCTTTCCATCGACATCAACATGCCATAATGAGTAAGAAAATTTATTATGTAACAGCAGCTAATATACTCTTTTCTTTAAGTTAAACGAAGCATAAAGGAATAGTCAAAAGTCTATTTTTTTTTAAAAATAGAAAAACAGATTTTTTGTGCTTTTAAAGCAAGACAGAGTATCTGGATGACCTACCTACCCTCTGATATTTCTGTAAATGGTTAATCCTTTTTATGGCTCTCACATCAATGTTTTTAAACAAACACAACATTTCTCTCTCTTATGTCATTTTAAATCTTAAAGGTCAAACAAAAAGAGATATTTAAGAATTTCTACATCTACATTTAAAAAGTGTATAGTAGTGACGGCTTAAATTTCTTGTTCTGTTTTCTGTTTTTCTTTTACTCCTACCTTAGCTAGTAAATGATAGGTGGTGCTTTCTTGTATGTCCTGAGCTTGTATTGCAACTATAAAATCAATAATAATTTACTAGAATAAGGTACTCAGATTAAATTTCATATGCAGGGCATAGGATTACATTACAAAATTGTTTTTAGTTTATTGCATCAACACAGTATTTTTTAACAGATATTATTATCTTATATAAATCTTATACAAATAATATCATTATCCTCCCTCTGCACAGATGCTTAAAATCAAAAGCTAAAGAAGCTTTGCTCAGGCATAAGAACACAAGTAAGACTTGCTTGTACAGCCAGAATGACTTCTTATATTCTTCCATAGGTCATAGTATAGCTATTAAGATAATAAATAAATAAATGATTTTCAGACATTTGTTTGCTTGTACAAGACTATTTTGTGCCAAAACTATACAGTTCTTTAAAGTCTTACTTAACTATGTATTTCACAAAAGAATTGGACTGGACTATTCCTTTAAAAGGGGTACAACTGCTTCTCTTCCAAGAAAACAATTGGTTTTCTCAAACTCTGTGGCACATTCACTTCCTGTCTTTTTTCCTGTCTAAATGTATTAACATGTACACTCAGGTAATATATAAAATGGGAGAGTTTAACAAGCCTTTGAAATTATTTGAAAAAAAATATTTTAATAAACTGTTGCACCTATAATAATCTAGCATTGTGTCTCCTAGATATATGAGCTGGGCATAATTAGAAGAGAGTAAAAACAGTGTTCCTAGCCGTCCACTTCCAGCTTATGAATGCAGTATGAATATGAGGCACAGCCAAGTATGACAAGAAAGCACTTTAAGGTTTCCAGACACACAAACCTAGAACATGAATCGTTCCAATTCTTCAAATGTCATTTTTCTTCTGTAATTTTGATCTGATGTCGCATGATCTGTATTGTGCTGCCTTACTGACCTCTTTATCTTTACCAATAAACTGACAGTGTTAATATTGCAGGCAGATTTCCTAATGTCTCTTTGATGAATTGAGTCATTATTGCATACTGTTATGTGAAATAACCTTTGTGCATATTTTACACATGTTGTATATTGATGACAGCCATGTTAATTTAAAGTTAACAGTAATAAAAGTAACAAAAGAAAGCAACTGATGTATATGGTGTACATTTATTTGCAGCACCTGTGTCCTATCAGAACATAGAGCATTTAGACTAAGGCCAACATGTGTAAGTCAATCACAGCCTAATAACTGTTTCATAGTCTCATTTGATGTCCGACATTTCTTTACATATGTTTTGTTGGTATTTTAATAGGAAAACTCTGTAACAGTATAAAGGAAAAAAAGCTACTGAGTGAATCTATGAAAATTCAGCCTAGAGAGGGCAGTAGAGTGCAAGTCTGCACATTACATTCAGTTAAATATGACATAACAAATGTGAGCTCTGACAAAATAATACCAGACTTCAGCTTAAACTTTGAATGAAACTATGCGCAAGTACACAGGTTAGGGGAAAATGTGGCATGCAATATACTAATGGTTTTCTAGTCGGCTCCAGCATTATCTACTATACACAGTGGCGTAATGACAGAGGGGACAATCATACTTAGGCTCCGGTATTGGTCTTATATACTGAGAATAATATACCCATGACCCACAGGAATATTCAGTCTCTTTACAATATGACTCTAGCTAAGCAATTGCTTCTATAACTAGGTCTTTAACCATTAAGTCATACATTAAATACTCTGGAAGTCAAAAAAAGGATTCTGCAAAAATGAAAAGCATTTACAGTGCAGTGCAGTCTACATTACATCCATCATTAAACAGTCTGTATACAGATACAGTGAGCCTCTATATAGAACGTTTTGCTTCCTTTTTTTTTTACTTTATAACCACACAGTTATCCATGTGATTAGGTCAAATGCATTTTCATCATATAGTATTTCTGCTAACAGACAGGCAAGGGTTAATCACACATTAGGATGTGTGGACAATATGGCAATATTTATCATAAGAGGTATTCTGAACATTAGCGGTCCATAAAGAGCATTGAACAACTCCATGTTTCAAGAGATCAAATAGTTGTGTTTAACAGTACATTATGTAAAACAATTAACAGTAATCATTATATTCATAGAGTTTGACAGTATTTGTATCACCTTTGGTTCTTGTATTATGTATTAAGATGTCCTTTTTTGCCATTTTCCCCATCTCTAAATGTCAGACATCACTGCTAAAAGTCCACTATGGCTAAAACCTAAATTCTATTTTAAATTACGTGTATTCACTTCAGTTAATTTGTTTTTAGGGGAACACCAACTATCACTGACAGCTGCAGCTAAGTGATGTCGTATGATAAAGTGTCATTAAATGACTCGACACTCGTCTTTTCCATGCGTGGTGCTTTTCTGAGAGCAGTGCAGAAGTGGCTGCTCAGCTCTTGTAAATCAGTCGGTTTTCCTGAAGAGTCCCAGAAGGAGCTCTCAGGAGGCCCAGTCTGATTGCTCACCATATAAGCCAATCACTTCACTTTTTCAAAGTGACTCCCAGATGAGCTGATACAATTGAAATGCCAAAGCCTGTTATATTTCCTTTCAGAACATAACTTCAACTCCGGTCTCCTCTATGGAAGAGAACTTTAATGCCCGCCACCTCACACACTTAACACAGCCTCTAGCTACAACAATTGTATTAATTACTTACTTTAATTAGGTGAAGTTCACTTAGATGTGATCTGTTTTGTGATACAGATTCTACAATTTGAACTTTAATCCTATTGTACTATCAGACTATATTGGTATGTTTGTGATTGCTATCTCTATTCAAGCATGTTAGCTGTTCACAACTGGCATTAACATGCATCTTGGGTCATGCAATCACATGTGGATAGCTTTAAGTACATTGGTTCACACCTGGCATTAGAAAGCAACTCCAGTTGCATCTTGAGTGACCAAATGCACTGATTGTTTTTACCCTGCAGCAGGTAGCAATGCATGTCCTGTGCCTCGTGTGATGGAAATTAAAATAAAAGAGAGAACAAATCAAAACAACACAAAATATAAAGAAAGTAAAATAAGTAATATGACGCTGATCAAGCATGAATGAGTATATACTTCTGATTAAACCGCCCCTTACTGTTCCCCTGGACACATCCGGCTACACACAGCTAAAAGAATGTGGCTATATGCAGCCTAGACCATATCTGAAAATGGGCTGAGCAATCAGACCTCATTGCATTCTCAATGCATCTTTGGTACACTTACGCTGTCCACCAAGATAGAAGTTAATGCCAGTAGTAAACAGGGCTAACGAAGTCCCCAGAACTATATTGGTCATTATGTTGCAAGTGTTTCTCTCAAATGGCTGAACTACCTGTCCACACTGGTCTCTTGCAGCCGATTATTCATTATCGCAAAAGCCCCCACTCCACCAGAAAAGCCATTCTGGCGAACGTGGCTCTGTCTTGGGTTTCCATGGGCTGTCTCGGAGAGCTGCTTTTGCAGAATTGCCAGAGAAACCTTGTTGGCCATAAAGTCATTGACTGAGATCATTTCTCCAGACAGTCTGCGCCCTGTGAGATAACCTCCATCTGGCCCCAGGCCAGCATCAGTCTCACTGTCGCACACTGTTTCCACTGATGCATTAGTGAAACGCTGCTTCCTCGCAGCTTCATTCACAGGGGCAGGGTGCACGGCATTGCGCTTTTGGGCCCTCTGTCGGGGGTGGCCGGACGGAGGGTGCTGGCTGTGACGCTGGCCAGGCATACAAGGGCAGCAGGGGCAGCAGGCCCGGCTTTGTCTCCTGTAGGTGTGGCCTCGACAGGGACACTGCATCCTGCTGCAGTCCAGCTTAGCTAGGATCCAGTTCAGTGTCTGCTTGATGATGATGGAGATGACGTTGAAGAGTGAGTAGATGCAGCAGACACCCATAAGGATAAAAAGGCAGTTCCCAAGCCTGTAGGCCTCCTGAGCCTTGTAGCTGTCCCTCTGGCTGCTCACCAGATCTCCAAAGCCAATAGTGCTGAAGGCCACAAAGCAGAAGTACAGTGAATCGAAGTAGTCCCAGTCCTCCATGGCTGAGTACAGTGCTGAAGCACAGCAGGCAATCAACAATGCAGCAATGCCCAGGATCAGCATAACGTAGTACACTGACGGTTTCCAGCCTTCCAGGCTGTCGTCTTCACTGCGGGCCTCCACACCTCCTACACCAGCCCTCTGCAACTGCCTCTCGTGACACCAGCGCATGACATATGCCAGCATAGTTATAATACGCTCCAGGAAGAGGTTAAAGAAGAGAATTGTTGCAGCACAACCAATGAGTCCATAGAATATTAAAAACACTTTACCACCAACAGTGACAGGTGTGGTCATGCCAAAACCTGTAGACCAAAAAGAATGGAATATATCAAATATGTATTTAATTGGTTATATGGTTTAATTAATGGCATGCACAGCTAAGATTGAATATGAATGCCATTCTGAAACAAAGATACAGAAAATCGTATTTGAGGGAAAAAAACAGAAGTGTAACTTTTAATGAGGCAAAAATATTACCTTTCTAAAATGAAACATGTTTACATGTTTAATTGACACAACTCACAGTGGAGGACTAATTATATATCTACTAATTAATTATATACTAATTAAAAAGATCTAATTATATATTTTCATTTATTTATGTTGTCATTTATTTATGTGTGGCCCTCCACCTTCGCTGGAATATGAATACATAATGATGAGTCTCATCCGTTAATATAAATAATTAGAATGAATCTTGTTGATTTACATAAAATAAGCACTATTACATCCTTAATCCACTTCAGTTATTTAAGCAGAAAATTTGGCTGGTTTTGCAAAAAAGAGTGGTGTAGTGAAGTGAAGAACAGAATATTACACCCAGTATGAAGTATGGTGGTGTGTCTGTGATGTTATAATGCTGTTTTAAATGTATAGACTTTACCAGTCCTGTTGAGACTAGATAGTATCATGTAAATCTGAAGTAAATTACAAAATAAAGTAAATGTAACAGAGCCAAAAGAACACACCTTTTTTTAAAAGACACTCAGGTTCGAAAATAAATGTTGTATTCTTGGTCTTTCTACCTGTCAGGAAATCTATTATTTTTGGTGTGAAACAAAAAACAGGTGTTCAGTTCCAGTGCTGGAGGTTTGGTGATTTCCCTGCTCTCTTCATCTGGTAATGAAATAATGAATTAAAACAGGTGGGCTCTTTGAGGTCATGCCATTAAATATGGGTCACTAATCTTATCCATAAGGTGTTGATGTGGTTTCCTTCCAATCAAGCAGAAACACCTGATAACACTTGTTTAATGTTGGTCTCTGTCTTCAAACAACTCATTAGTTATATGAGGTGTGTTCCTGTTCAGCACGAATAAAAACCTGAGGCCATAGTCACCCATTGCAGATAAGACTGGTGACCCCTGACATAAAAGAACCACTATTGGTTTACTAAAGAACTTTGAACAACTGTTAATGTAAATTACATTTAAAGGTGTGAAAAAACTCTTAATTGTATAAAGATGATGTAAATATGTATTTGTTGAACTGAACACAAATAGAATAAGGCATCTAAACCAGTAAACTGACCTATTGTGGAAACCACTGTACCAACGAAGTAGAAAGCCCCAGCGAAGTCCCAGCGGGGCCTCAACGCATCTACTCGAATCCCAGTGATGAAGGCCTGCTCATACTGCCTCAGCAGGACCTGCAGGTTGTCCACACTTAGTCTGTGCTGCTGGGTGAAGTTGGTCAGCTGTTCCTGCCAGCGCTGGTGAGATCGCAGCTCAGAGGGGTGTTCCAGGGCAGAGAACACAACTGCCCCACACAGCAGGTAAAGCAGGATGAACGCCGCAAGCAGGCCAAAGCGAGCGTTGTCCTCGTTCAGGTGCAGTGGCAAGCAACAGCTGCTACTGACATCCGGTCTCCGAGGCATGACTTAAGCACCAGCGGGAAGTGACATGAGCAAGCAAGCATACAGTCACAGAGTATCTCCTGAGTTGCACACACACTTACACACAAACACACACACACACACACACACACACAAGGATGTTTGTCTACAAGCAAAAATCTCACATATGTGCTATTACAGATGGTTTAAGTCTAACTGCACAAGGCCATTGAACAAAATAAAGGATGACTCAGGGAGCCTGTCCACAAACACATTTTGCATTCTGATTAGTCCACACAGATATCACTCCCTCCACTTGCATGGGGTATGAAGACACTGGCAAAAAAAGATTAAGGTAACAAATTATGATAACCTCCAAGAGTAGAGCTTTAAGACAGGCCATTCTGGGCTGCAGGTAACAGGAGGCTGTTCAACCCCAGATGGCTATCTCTGCCCATGGCAGCATCCAAGTTTGGCGAAGAGCTGGTAAGAGTGATGCACTTCTGAAGACTGACTGGGCTCAGCCTCAGTCATCCCTGCAAACACAACATTGCCTGCCACTGACAGTGTATATGAAGAAGAAGTGCTTGTTAGACGGCCACGTTTTGCATAATTATATTATTCAGCAGCTTAGTCAGGCTTTTAGAAGGGAACAATAGCCTCTGCCTTGGATATACATTGTCTAATGCATTAAGCTTGCAATAATTGTTTTAAACAGCATGAATATAAGACACTTTACAGGCTATGGGGGTAATAGTAAGTCATTGTGATGGCAGGAAACTTTGGTAGTTGTGTGAAGAAGAGGAGGAATCAGGAGCCACTTACCTTATCTCTGGTCTAAAGGTTCAGTCCTAAACCTCTCTGCTCCAGTGAGAGCCCCGTTCAGCATCTTCTGTCCGTCCAGAATGTGGCCGTGTGCTGGAGCAGAGCTGGCCTGCTGGACTCGTGGCGGCTGTGCGCTCAAAGTAGAGGAGTGGAGTGGAGGACAGCAGCAGGTTCTTGGGGGCGGAGAGGCGTGCGTGTGTGTGTGTGTGTGGGTGGGTGGGGGGGGCTATGTGAAGGGGTATGGGGGCTGTAGAGGAGCGGTATCGACTCAGGCAAGGACTGATTGCTCCAATTGGCAAAGACTTTATCAATGCATCCATGCCTCTAACCTATAATCATGTTCTTTATCCATCTTCACAGAAAGCAAACACCTTTTTGTTGAATTCAATTTGCATTTCACATTTTAACCCGAATTTAGCAACTGATATACATGCATCCCATTTCAATGCGGTTATAAACACATTACACGCTTTTGTTATTGAAATGTAATAATAATAAGATGAGATGATCAAGAAGAAAAAGAAGGAGAAAAATAAAGAACTGCATTATATTATTATTATTGTAATTATATTATTATTATTATTATTAGCAGTAGTAGTAGTAGTAGTATTTATATTACTACTATTGTCGTTGTTGTTTTGTTTAATTCATTTACAGGCAATGGGATATTTAATTATTATTATTAGTAGTATTAATACTGTTATTAATAATAATATTATTTACCACACTGATGGCACTAATACTAGCCTAATAACACACTACTGCTACTGTAGTAAAACTACAACTACTGCTACTACTACTAATATTAATAATAATGCCACTATCATTTCCAGTAATGTTGAAAGGAAACATACTTGATTAATGATTTGATTAAAATTACTAAATAATTTTATAATACTATATAACATTATCGCCCTAGGAAAAACTGAGATCTAGTGTCATTATCATTTTGCAGATAATGTTTTCCTCCCATAGTCAGCTACTCATATTTTTTACAGGCTAAGAAAAGTGTTCTATTATTGGTAGGGGGCTATCAGACCATGCTTTGTTCTGTGGTCTCTTGCTATATTGAAACAAAGTTATTGCTCCGTTTGATGTTTCCGGCTGGAATAAACCCAAACACGGTGACAGAGTGTTTTCCTTCCTCTATTGTGTTCAGATGGTAGACTGACTGAGACTGTACTGCTTTGTTCTCTCTGACCAGTTACCCATTGCCTTTTATCTTGGGCGCTAGCTCACAAGACACTGTCCCCCTATAATTAGGGCACTACCCATTGCCTGTAAGTGCACAGGTGCAGTGGAGACTCTAAAGCAATATACTACTTCTGTGCATGTTTTTTCCCCATTTTTCAGAGTCTACATGTTGTCTGTACACTTGGTAAAAACATTAAGCTGTAAATATATTTGCCATCACTCCAAAAGCACGGTCAGTAATCAACTGCTTTTGACTGAGCCGAGCAAAACACTGCCTTTAAAGTCATCAAGGGATCTGAGAAATCAATTTGCATAATGAGATTCATTGCAGGTGCTGTCTGATGAATACAACGATGAACCAAGGCTTTATAATCTCTCCGTTTCTTCTTTCTCTCTTCCCAGTTCACCTGTGCCTCTTCTTTCCCTCTTATCCACATCTTATGTGTTCATTGATTATATAAACGCTAAACATGTGAAAATGAATGACGAACATCAAAAAGACTGAATTAGTCTTTGGTTAAGGATAGTCTTTCAGTGTAACTATCCATTACTGATGAAAAACTGTGTTTTTGGTTTTTTTTAAGTCAATAATCAAATCTAATTAAAGACATTTTGAATGACATGCATGGAAACTGATCCTTAGGTTAATATTATTAAAAGCAGATATTTCGGTTTACTCAGTAGCTGTTTATTCAATTGGAAACAAGTCACTTCATAATGGTGATTAAATATAAAATAATAGTTTGCAAAAAGATATACATAATGAAAGAGCACTAAAAGAAAAAAAAATCACTACACAATTTTTACAGGTCAATGCCTTTGGTAAATTAGGCTAATTCAGACAAAAGTACTGAATGTCAATCTAATGGAAAACTTTGTACTAATTTACTTTTACTTGCCCTCTAGTACTTCACCTTTACAGGTCAAGTGCAAAAAAAACTCCAGAAACCCCATGGGTCCAACCAACTATGTTTGGGAATCAGGGAAAAAATGTTTATATAAAGACATGTAAATACCATGTAAATATAAATGTTTTTTTTAAACAAAATTATAACAAATTTGAACATAATTAAAATGTGGAGAAGACAGAGAAAAGCAGGGAAAAAACATCAGGAGTCAACCCTGTAAGTCAAGGGTTCAAAGAAGAGGGGCAGAGTCTAAGCTTTGCACTCTCGAAGCAAATAGCAGCACGTTCTTCTCAACTTCAGCATTCAGCTCCTTCTGAGACGCCCTAGGATTCTTCCTCACAAATTCAGCCACACGTTCGATACATTCTTTCTGTGGACAAATAAAATAAAAAAGTCACACCATCATACAGAAATAGTACATTAATAGTATATAGTAGTAAGACTTGACTACCATATTTCTGTCTGAGGTGCACAGATGTGCATTTTGCCACCTCAGTTTGAGCATTTGACTAAATAAACTTTAACTAATTTGGCAAAAATTATGCTTAATAAAGATCAAGTCTTCAGCAAACAGGAGTACAATAAAACACTGTGAAATGATAAACAGTCGTCATGTAAAAACAGTCATCCTTAGATTGCAGCAATCAGTTTTACGCGGATCAGCAGTTGCGGATTCAAGTTGAAGTTTATTTATTTAGCACATTATAATACAGAGACAGTCATTCAATGTGCTTTACAGAATGGAAAATATAATAAAGACAAATATAATGAAAGGGATAAAAGAAGGTAAAGAATACATAAAAGTGCAGTAAAAGTGCACATTTTTAAGAGAAGGCAGAGGAGAAGAGTGCTGTTTTTAGCAGCTGTTTAAAGTTGGCTACAGTCGGTGCAGATCTGATTGTAATGGGCAGCTTGTTCCAGCAGCGAGCTGCATAATGACTAAATGCCATTTCACCATGTCTAGTTTCAGATCTTCT
>JBBJLR010000024.1:7887401-7917454 GCA_037577145.1 Brachypetersius gabonensis
TAACAAGACGATTACTGAAATGATCTCAGCAGGTCCTTTAATGACAGCAATGAAATGCAGTGGAAAGTTTTTTTGGGATTAAGTTCATTTTCATGGCAAAGAAAGACTATGCAATTCATCTGATCACTCTTCATAACATTCTGGAGTATATGCAAAGTGCTATTATAAAAACTTCAGCAGCAACTTTTCCAATTTCCCATATTTATGTCATTCTCAAAACTCAAAAGCATTTTTAACTGTGCTCAATAAGTGTATTAGGGTACCAAATGGCATCACTGCAGCCAACATTAACATACCCTGATGCCTTCTATACGGAAACCCATAGTGGCGGTAGAACTAAGGGTCTCCCTCCACTGCATGTATCTGGTTTTAAGCACTCCTTGTTGAGCTCTCTCTTCTGGGGTTGGCGCCTCTGGGTCCACTGCCACCATTTTCTCATACATGTCTTTACGTGGTTGAGGATGCTTGCATGCTTTCTTCAGCTCCTCCTCCAGGTACGTCCTGATAAGATGTACATCGCTCAGTGTTATTTGAACATAATGGTCTGGCTTTTGTTAGCACTGGACTTTAGAGTGTATGGTTTAAGTAAGTATTGTTCAAACATATTCACATTTTATGACCACTGTTTAAAAAGTCATTCTACAGAAATACTCTGATTTGAACCCAATAAGGCCAGTTCAAATACACAAAAGAGAAAGATCTTACCGGCTTCCCATTTTGCAGTCCATAATACAAGGAGAATCAAAGTAAGCGAGCAGGTCATCCATGACATTGTAATCCTGCTCATCTTGCTGTGTTACTCCGTGGTAACCTGGTACAAAGGGCTGCAGAACATCCTCCATAAGTCGCTGCAGACACTCCTGCTCGCATGCACAGTACTTCTTCAGCAGCTTTCCATCACTTCCCATCTGAAAGCTACCTATAAAGCATAGCCAAAAGCACAGACTCTGAGGAATAATGAATGAGCACCAAATATCTGACTTAACACATCATTATATCTGTGCCACAGTGTGCGTCTATCTGACTACACACTGAAAATATTGAAAGAGTTACTTGATTGATTGGTGCCTGTGGTTTAATAAAAAACGCATGCAAGTCTATTGCAAATCTAATATTTCCCATAATTCAAAAAGTTGATATGACTGAATTCAGCATAAAACTGGTTTAGAAAAGTGTGTTGTGGTTTCTGATGATTACAATTTTTTGTTGACCTGTGTTATCCAAGTAAAAATTAGGTAGAGATCAGATTTTTAATGAATATTTATATTTGTAGCTTACATACAGACATGATGTTTAGTAGCATATGAGCAGTAAAAAAAACAAACAAAAAAAACAAGACAAACCTGCATGACCAACCACTTGAACCCATGGAGATCGTCTTTCCAAAGGTACCATGACAGGTGACCAGTTCACCATATTTTTACCCTTCTTCCACAAATCACTCTAAGATAAAATAAAACAGAGAAACAATGGCATGAGTTAATAAAAACTATAAATGAAAACCTACTGAAGTGACACTGCTATATTTCTGCAAAGTATACCCTCCTTTAGCTGGTATTTTTCCTTACCTCTGGCTTCTCTAAATTCAAATGGAAAACTCCTGCTCTACTAACCAAGAGGCTCTCTCAATAATCATTGACAATGCTGAACTAGCTGGAGTTATCAAGCAATACAGAGGGGCAGTGATTGCTCATGAATCTTACCCAATGGCTGATGAAACATTTACAGACAGTACTTGTTTTGCTACTACGACAGTCAGAAATGCAAGTGCCTTGCATACAATCTGTAGAAATATCCAGTAGTTTTCTAAAGACAACAATAATATGATGTCTGGCCATTAACACATTATTGCTAATGAAAAATGACATTCAGAACTACATATTTTAATATTTATCTTTGACATGTTTATCCACCCCCCATACTTACTGATCTATATGTTTACCTTAGTCATATCTTCAGTTGTGATAAATATATGTAATTACTGTCCACAAACTGCTTTCATCATTTTCTTAATCAGTCAAATAAATAACTACACATGCAGGTCCATTAATCTTTAAGCTGAATGCTATTTCCTCTTTCCCAGATCACTGCAAACCATTCACAGAAAGGCTGTTAAAAAAGATTAGAGTAACCCACTCTACACCACCATAATCAATTATAAGGAGGAGGAAAGAAAACATGATTAAGAAAGGCTAATATGAGATTACTTAAAAACTGACCTGAATACCTAACCTTCTCATATCAACATATAAATACACCCTTAGCTAACATTAGCTTAGACATGGTCATTATAAATGTAAACACAAGCTCCTCTGCTGAGGCAACATGTGATAGTTATGGGCAAACAAAATCTCAAAGCCTGAAAATGATGCAGTCCCTGTTTCCATCCCCTCCAGGTAAAACATACTCGCTTGGGCAGTGGAAATCTATTCAGACAGATAAAAACGAATGCCAGATGAAGAGACCGACCATAAAGAGGCAGCAACGCCTTTTCCACCGATTTTACTTCTTCAGCATCGTACCCATTCTGATTATTCAGAATTTCAAAGAAAGATCTACCAGCATTTAAAGAGCTGACATGTACCAGAAAACCCTGAGCCAAAACCTTCAGTAGCACTAGAAGTTTCACAAGAAGAAGCTACATCTGTCCCCTATAGCAACACGGAGAGGTCATTTTAAACTATTTTGTTAACCATCTGCATAAACTATTAACACTATTCCTAGAGCCAATTAAAAATGTTTCTTCATATTTGTGAGGTTGGTTATATTTTAACCAAAAATGTGCAAATTGATTCCAGGTTTGTAACCACATAAAAATATAATTAAACAGGATATAAACTGAGATTTAAAATGTGATATCATTCTAACAAAGTACCATCCCTCAGTTCATATGACTTCATATTTAAAGTTGTTGTGTCAGATTAGTTTGAATCTTTATGTCTATTTATTGTATTTACTCTATTGTGTCGGTCATTCCTTGCACTTTATCACAGAGGAGGCAGTTGAATAATCATACTAATGGTGCAATACTAATCATTATGGAAGGTTTGCACAGCGTCCGCACTATACTGTTACATACACTGTACGATTTCTGTTACAGTTGTCTACTGTCTCTATTGTAACATGCTCTTTGTTGTATGTTACTATATGTTGCACTGTGGCCCATGGAGAAACATTATCCCACCATACTGTATATGTGTACACAACTGCTGATGACAAAGTTACCTTGCTCCTAGTACACTGTCTCATTGATAAACTGTCTATTTATTGTACTATTTTAGAGTCTCATGCAAGCTCTAGCTTAAATGATTCAATTTGTTGCACCATGGCCCATGGGTAAACGTTCTCTCATTACACTACATATGTATACACAACGGATGACGACAAAGTAACCGTAATCCTAATACTCACAGAGTCGTGATGTTCTGGACACACACTGCCGTTCCTTGGCACGGTGAGATTCCCAGTGTTCCCTTCACACTCTTCTTCGTACTCCTCGATGGACGAGGTGGGAGAGAGACCGGCCGATGACGAGTTGGACAGTTTTCTCAGCACCAGGGACGAAGCGGGGGAGCTGCTTAAGCCACTGTCTGAACACAGGGACTCTTCGTCCGTGCTGGTGCGGCAGGGAAGTCGCTCCTCACCTTCACTGCGAGATTCACAGGTTACAACCACCTCTGGAAGAGCCAAAGACCCCTTCTGAACCTCGCTGCTCTTTACACACTCGTCCTGCCCCTCCAGACTCTCGGCCCAATGCAAAACACCCGAGCCCGGAGCCTCGGTGCCAGGCGTTTTAGTCATGGCGATCTTGCATTTGAGCTCAGCACCAACGCAGCAAAATGCAATACTACAAACCAGACACGCTGCAGGGTGACTAACTCACCATCCGGACCTGCTTCAAGTTCAGCTCCTGATTTAGTAAACGAGACAGATAAATAACGTGCCGATACCCTGACAGGGCCGGGCCTTTGCCTCGTTCACACGTTCCCCCTCCGGACATGTGGACGCACATCAACAGACAATAGAGCGAACAAATCGCAATGTCGACACTGACTCGCTTCGAACCAAATCACTCGAACTTCCGTCAAGCATCTGTTTCGAAGCCTTCTAATATTATTGTTACTTTTTGCGTAAAACATAAATGTCGACCTGTTTGAGTTATACATTTTCTCTATTTCGACTGTTTTTTAAAGAGGAACAAACATAAGAGGCAGCGGCTGAATCAATCACTGGATGCCTACGGACAGCTGAAAGAAATCTTTCTCCCCTGCTTTGATTTTGTCTGACGTGAAAGCACATTTCAGTCAGGTCTACAAGAATCATTTGCTAATGGGTTAAAAATCAGGCTTAAATGAAGGAAAGTTTCTGATTCACTAAACGGTTCGAATGAGCCGGAACGTCGAACCGAATCTGCTATTCAATCAGCATTAGAGCTGGTGGCAGTGTGATTGGTTAATTCTGAGGACAAAATTTTGACCCGCCTCCTTACCTTAAAGCACCAGTAACCCATTCAACGTAGGTTGTGCCTAGTTGGCTCTTAATAGTAGAACATTTTTTCAGTGTCCATATACTATTTACTTACTCGGTCAGTAACATGGTTACCATACCTTACGAATAATATAAACTTACATGTACAGCCCTTCTGTACACACAACATTGCCACCTCAATAAACAGGACTGTGCAAAGAAACTAGTCACCTAGTGGGGACCCAACATCAGGTTGTATGTTAAGCATTAAAAAGTAACTGTTTTCCACTAACGCCATGACTCAAATGTGCCAAGACAAATATGTGCAGAAGGTAACGAAACACAAATGTATGATAAAGAAGCAAATAACGTGTGGCTCGCTGAGTCTCAGTACTTCCTGAGGTCAGCATCTGCTGATTGTACGTACGCTGGAATGAGGGTGAGGGCGTAAGGATTGGCAGCTGTTCTGCCAGATGGATAGGCCACAGAAACCCACAGTACTGTTCGTAAAGAGATCTAGGCCAGCTGCAACCGTCTACAGTACAAACACAATACCTTGAAATCCCTGAGCCTGTTAACGTGCTGCAAGTATAGCTGCATGAGCAGCTCTAGTTGCATCACAACAGATGGAATTCCCTCCGAAAATATAGAATTGTCTGTTAAATTAAAAATTCCTATAAAAATATAAAAATACTGCAGCGAATGAAAACATCTAGTTCTTGATTATGACAATACGCAATGAATTTCCACCTAACCCCCCCCCCCCGAAAAACCCACTTAAGCCTTTAAGTGAAATAAAAATTTAAAAAAACCTTTAACTGGATAATGTAAACATACATCTCCCTTGTAAAATTAAATACATTTGATCCTAATATACTTGACATGTGTCATAAGTGTAACAATCACCAGGGTTCACTGTACCACTGTTTGTGGAAGTGTGAAGAGATTCCAAACTTTTGTTGCTCAGAGTTAAAATATATCTCTCAAATCACAAATTCCCCTTTACCTTTATGTCCTAATTATGTATTTTAGGCATTTATACAGACGACTGTACTTTGTCTTGTACAGAAAAGGTCAACCTTTGTTTACTTCAGGCCAAATGTTGTATTGCATCATGCTGGAAGAATGTTACTGGCCCCTCTTTTGACCACTGGTTAAATAATGTAACATCAAGTTTAATTCTTGAGAAACTGACCTATATTGTTAGAAAAATGTCTTCTGAATTTTATAAAATTAGGAAGATGTTTCGGGAACTAAAATGGGGAAGTTGAGAAAGTAGTAGGAGAGTGAAGTAATGAAAAATATACAACTAAATACGGGGAATGTATGCTGTAACCTTTTAAGCATTATTAAAACCATTATTTTTTACATTTGCTTTTACTGCCATATGTTCAAGATGTTTATAAATACAAAATCCAATAAATATGTCTTTAAAAAAACAAAACAAAACCTACACTTAGAGATGCCACAAATGTGAGTATTAATTATCACCTGAAAAAAAAGAAAAACACATGCACATTTTAAGAAGGTTTCAGATCTACTTTGTGTATTTTAAAAACAAATGACCAAACCCAGTAATGGCATATTACATCAAATGATGTCACCATAACAGGATGTAATTCTAGAAAATAGGTTATATAAGGGATGACTTCATCTGATTATGACTTCACTAATTATTAAAGGAAGGCAGAGGTAAAAAGTTCATATAAAAATAATTTTCAATATCTCACAACTGTAACAAAATTTAGGACAGATGTTAAAGCTGTCCTAAAGGTATGTGACTTAAAGATATAGCTGTCAAAAGGTACCTCATAGTAACCACTAACTGACACACATGACATGTACAAATCTCAGTCTCTCATATTTTAAGACACCCTTAGGTCCTTCAAGTCTGATGTAGTCTTTTGCCCTGCAAGGCCATGTTTCACAGTTTAAGCAGATGCCAAACAATGCACATATTTATGGCATCAAATAGCAAGTCCTTTACAGCTTTCACTTTGTGTGAACAATCATACAGACATTGAAACAGTTATTGTCTTTCAGCAGATGAGGTTTTGCATATATATATTACCTGTGTGCTTAACATAATAATTGTGCTGATGTGTGTCAACACAAGTGTGTGCAATAAAACCCAAACATAAGCTAAACACTAGACAAACTTAATGTCCTGTGTCCAGGTCTCTCATGTACTCTTGAAGGGCCTGGAGACGAGCATCAATCTCTGACAGGTCAGCTCCTGTCTCCATAGAACTCCCTAATATGAAAAACAGAAAATGCTTACAAATCAACAACTACAATTCATTATGACGAACTCTTGAAAAACAAAGTTATGTACAGACCAACAGATAAACTACTGTTGGTTCACCTACCTCTCATTCTTTGCATTGGAGTGCTACACACTGGCTTTTTATTCAAGTGTTTTCCTCTGGTCTGTGGAAAAAGATTTCATGATTTAAGACAAAGTCCAACAGCACTTGTATTTGGCAAAATAACAAATTTATTAAACTCACCATACTTGGACCATTATAAACCAGTTTTCTGCCTCTGTTAATGACAACAAAAACCTTGAATAAAGAAAGCCCACTACCAAACACAGTCTGATCACCACAGTCAAATATAATCAACCAGCCAAATGCTATATGCAATGTATACCCTCGACCTCCACTCATGAAACACCACAATCAATTAGATTTGCTCATACATGCAACTGAAAATTGAGGCTGAATAACCCACAACAAAGTCTCCTAAAAGTCCCCAAGCTATTAAATTCTAGGGCTCATGTGGAAAACAAGAGTACACTGGCATTCATTGGCAGTCATTCTTCAGTGAGTAATAAATATCACTTAATTTAAGAAGTTAAAACAGAAGAAATTAAATTTTTCCACTTGCATGGACAGTCTTGCTGGATTAATTAGAATAAATCCACTCTCTAATGACGCATTTAACTGCATTTAATAAATGGGTAGAGAATTCTATGATCACTGAATGTGGAGCTGAGTTTATACTGACTCACCTGCTATTCAGGGGTTTAGAAAGATCTTCAAAGTCAGCAACTGAGCTTTCAGAAGAGTGACGACTCCGTCTGCTCTCCACCGACAGACTCCTGCCTCGGCCTGCGCTCCCACCTCTGATCAGCTGGGGGACGGGTTCTCTAGACCGTGAGCGTCCCCTTTCCTTCAGAGTTGGCGATGCCAGCATGTCCCTCCTGACCTTCCTCTGGCTAATTAAATTAAAAGTAAATTAGTAAAAGTAAAAAGGACTCAGCATTTTTAATTAAAACATATATCTGATATTCTAGAAACCTTTATAATAGTGGATAGGCCTCACATTCATGTACAACACTGAGGGATGTTTGAAAACAATGGTGCATGAAAGCAACTAAGAGTCTAAAAGAAAGCTTATAGTGCACACCTTTCAATGAAAACCATATTTCTGCTCACAGAGAGGCCCAAGCTTGTGAGAAAAATATAAAAACAAACCAGTAATTACACAGAACATTCAAGAGAAAGGCCAATTTCATAGCCAAGAAACAAACTCACTTCTTCAGTTCTGCCTCTCTTTGGCGTCGCTGTCTCTCCAGAATGTATGCTGTTGGGTCAAACCGTCCCCGAGAGCCTAAAGTAAAAACACACATTTATGTGGGTGAGCAGCCACTTTGTTTCTATACAGTATGTTTCATTTGTTACCAAAAATAAACCATTACATGTAGTATGGCAGTGCATTAAACACTATGGCAAATTGTACCTGGTGCCATTATAAAAGATGCCACTGACTGCAGACATTTCATTTTTCAAGGACAATGTTATTTAAAACTTCAACAGAAAATGCCTTCAAAAGAAAAGCTATTAAAATCTATTCTATAATTCGCAAGAGAAAGGTGAGACCAGGGTAGAAAAAATTAATTGAGAAGAATTTAATCTTACCCGCCAAGAAAGGAGAAATGGATAATCCAACAAGACAACAACCTCAAATTTACACCCAAAACAATTCAAAGCAGGTTTTTAAAAAAAGGTAAAAGTGCCTGCGTGGCTTAGCCAGTCACTTTGAAACCCACTGTACATTAAAACATTTATTAAATATCTATTAAAACATTTGACTTTTTAATACTTTTCAAGGATCCACTGGGACCCTTTTAAAAGGAATTTAAAACTGTATGTCCATAAAATTTTATCATCAGAGACTTTTCAAAGCAGTAAACAAAGCTTTGCAACAAAGCACACTTTTATTCATTTAAGGTGTCTGAAAAACCCTCCTTCTCCACAACCATTTGCCGATAAACACAAATTTTTGTTTATATATACAGTAACCCCTCACTTTTACGCGGATCAGTAGTCCCGGATTCAGTCTAATGCGGATTTTTTTCTGAGAACATTTCTATATAAAATTCCATATACCTTAGAGGTGCTAATGCAATTTCTTCTGGGGTCAATAACGTTTTCTGATTCTGATGATTTATTTCTCCTTGCTGTTGCCATTTGAATCATCTCTGTCCACTGTGGATCGTCTCAGTGCTGCTCTTATTTTTCGCTTTGTTCTTTGCAAGGCCCTCTATTTTTATTACTATTAATTAAATTAAAAGAGGCGAAGATGGGTTTACCTTTATAGTTCAAAATGAAATTAAAGTGTTATTGGGCTTATTTATGGTTTAGACTATAAATATAAGCATTTGTTTTACCAAAATACAACAACGTGGTTTTTCACTATATGCAGCTGCTCTTGGAACGTAATTCCAGCAAAAAGCGGGGGGTTACTATAATACAAAGTCAAACATTGATAAATTGTAAGTGGATATATGTACAGAAAGAAAGCTGAATGTGTCTATATTTGCCCCTCATTGTGTTTGTGTAACAGGCAAGTAGATGGACTAATAAGAACTCAGTTTGTTCCTTTCACTTCTCCAAAGGTTATTTTCTTTCCAGAATATTAATTTATTCTCAGAACATTAATTCCAGTGCATCACTACACATAATTTCAATAAACTGTGTAACAGACATACCTGTTGGAGATGGAGAAGGTCTTGAAATGTAATTTTGTGCTCCTGAAGAGTCTGCCCTTCGACCTCTCTCCTCTGACCTCCTGCTTCTATCCTCCATCCTCTCTCTGGAACCTGAGCGAGCCCTTACCCCGACTCGAGTTAGGCTGCGCTCCCTGGAGGCTGACCGGTGAAATTCTCCCTCACCCCTGGACCCACTGCGGCCAGACAGAACTGGAGTCATCCTACTGCAAATACAAGGAGGGAAAGTTGCTCAGAAATCAAATTCCACAATAAAGATAGAGAGAACAGACAACTAAAGAACGTATATACCCTCTGCGCAGCAAGGCTAACTCAGTAGTCAGACTCTTCACACGTATCCGAAGAGCTCGTTCTGAGGCCCGAAGTTCCTCCAACTATTAAGAAAAGGAAATTGGAATTGGGTGTGATATAACTGATAACTAGTAATAATGTGATATGAATTTAAGCTGTGATTCAAGGACTTGTTTTCCAGCAGTAGAAATCGAAATTCAAATTGTAACTGCAATTATATCATTATATAGCTCAATTAAAGTAAAAAGCACCGAGTTCAGAACAAACTGTACAGTATGGATACGGGTTTACCTTCACATTTTCTCTAAGGGTAAAATATTAAGCTGAGTTTAAAATGAAATTAGTGTTATGGGAGCATATTTGGTTGCATATTTAGGATTTACACAATTTTTAAAAAAAAAACCACATCACAGGTTTTTCACTGTATACGGGATCTCTTGGAACATAACCCCTGCAATAAGCTGTGGTTTACTGTATGCCTATCCTATCACAAGATAAATGCATTAGGATTCACCTGTTCCATAAGATGGCGCTGCTCCTGTCCCCGTTTGGTAGCGGAGCGCTGGCTTTTTGCTCTCTCCCTCAACAGCTGCTCCTCCAGGCTGCGCACTGCTTCTCTGAGCCCGCGAGCCCCAGGGGCAGGGCCAGCCCCAACCATCTGCAACCGTTCCAGAGCCTTGGCCAGTGCATCTTTCTCCTCCCTGACCAGAGCCAACCTGATGTTGTGTAGTTTAGCACATATGGTCAGCGCAGGATAATTGGTCTTCACAGTCCTAAACTTACTTGACCTACTTCAGTTTCTCAGTTCCTGAATTGTTTACAGATTGTTATGCAGAAATATCTAAAGAACACTAAAAATAACAAAAAACAGACCTTACTAAAGATGAATAACAACTCACTCCGCACGTAGTCTGCGAGTCTCTTGGTCTGATACAAGGTGGTCCTCTCGCTTCCCTAAAGCATTCAGTTCAGCCCTTAGTGTCCTGATCTCTTTTTGAAGGACTGCAGGATCAGGTTTACCAAGATACGGTAGTGGTAGAGGATAGTGTATCCTAATGTAGCAACAGTTAAGAGAAAATAACACAGAGGAACAAGAAAGACACTTAAAAACACTAGGGAAGAGAGATTATTTTCCCCCCTTAAATACTACTGACCTGTCAAATTCCACAGTGTATATTAGGATGAGGTAGCGTTTAGCACTGAGTGCAGGGGACTGCTGCTGGGCACGCGGCCTGCCCACCACTCCTGCCTTCCTGTTCCGCAGAAGCTCCAGGTCCGAGTAGGTCAGCAGGTCGAGAGTCACAGACTCACTGGACTAGGTGTTTCAAAAAACATGACATATTCTGAAAGTCAGGCCAAATAACCCATCTAATTAAGTATAATAAATGATTTGTGTGAGCCTCTGGAGTAAAATCCACCAACCTACCCTACTGACTGCAGATTCAAGCATGCTGCAGAATATAGGAAACTGCTTAAAATTCCCAGTTTTACGGGTGAGGTCTTCAATGTCTAAAGAAGGAATAAAAACTTGAAGAAAATTCCAGGTGCAGCAGGACTTTGCATTGCTATTTTGGATAACAGACACTCACAGGCGGGATCAAATTCTCCTCTCCACTGATCTGCTGTTACCACATCTGAAATCTCTACAGTGAGCAGTCTTTCCTGCAGTTCCACCTTGACGGCAAACTCTACTCCACGAAATTTAATTTCTTCTTGCACAACACTGCCAACTTCCATGGCTGGCTGAAGTACTTCAAGAGACCTGGAGAACATATGTGGCACAGTTGTCACATAGGTGAATGGAAGTAAATCAACCAGTTGGTATGCACGGTCTTTATGCCATCCCTCACAACCAATGGCTACTTGGATCATTTAGTGTACAGGACAGCTTTAGGCTTGTTAGGCAAATGCATGTTTTGTTAACTCGTATATACTTTAAAATGAGCTCAGTTAGCCTTAGCTATACAACAGCAGAGACTGACATGTTTCCAGACCACGACAAATGTATGTGGATATACGAAATACCAGTTGCTGGAGTAGCTGGAATGCTGGTTTACTTGAGGTAAGAGTAGACATAAAGAGTACTCTTAGCTAAGCAACGTTAGCTAAGTTGTTAGCCAGCTTAGCCTTGTTTTGATAAATCCAACCTACAGCGTCCAGCTAGCACAGCTAACAGTAAAGACAGAGGGAAGCTATTCGGCTGGTTAGCCAAGATACAAACCCGTCCGAGATGATGTGTGTGGTTTTCCAAAGAATAGGGCAAAAATCCTACATTTAAAGGAGACGGTTTAAAAAATAAAGACAAAAAGTCAGAAAAACGTCCCACATGTAGGTTTCAGTGCGTTCCAGCTGGTCTGCACGGTGTCAGTTGCAGGAGCCCTAACAATTGAAAACAGCGGCTCAACAACCGGGAATTTAAAACACCCGCCCCCGCTTAGGTCCATTGGGCAAACAAGGGACATGTAGGACTATGATTGGCTACTCTGCTTGCTAATCACACGCAACGCGTTCCCCCTGCCAACGCCCACAAACACCCCTGAGTATAACCCCCTCCTTTAAGGGCTGGGCTTAACCCCAGTAATGGCTACAAAACAGCTTAGTTGTAGTTAAAGTAAAGAAAAGTAAATTAAGAATTTGAAGTACATCAGAAATCTGAAGTAAAATAGAGTAAAGGGGAAGTTAGAGAGTAATCGGTAATCTGAAGGTGGGTTTGAATCCCTGTAGTGCTAATGGCACCACTTAGGTGCCTTTGAGCAAGATACTATCCTCCCACACTGCTCCCTGGGTGCTGGCTGTCCACTGCTTCACTTGGCGAATAGGTTAAGTTAGAGGCAGAATTTTACATTGCGTGTGCTGTGCTCACACATGACTGTAATGGACTATTTCATTTTACAGTGACAAGAACAATATTAAGTCTAAATAAATCAAATTTTAAAAACTTTAAAAACTGTAGATAAACCTCAGTATTTATCTATTTATATCAAACGTACACTATGCTATATACACAAATGCTGAGTCTTAATACTATAGTTAAGTAACTTACAGTTAAGTGACAAAGAGTAGGGCGTTGTTACAGTTTACAACTTGCAGGGCAATGTAAGGCAAAATAGTGTTCAAAATGTTCGAGACCAAAAACATAAAACAGAGGGTCAGCCTTTCACTTCAGATTTTTTCTCTGGGATCCCCAAAGTTTTCTGATTCTGAACTAATATGGTTATATTTAAGCTGTGGAAACTGCACACTTGGTTCTGTTAATTTTTTGCTTAATGCAACTATGTCACACCAAACCAATCTTACTGTTTACAGCTCAATGATTAGAGTAATCAGAATTTACGAAAGATCTGAATTTCCCTTTGAATGATGTTGTGTGTATATTTCGATAGGGAGTTGCAGTAGTGAAGTGCATATAAATAACCAAACACAAAATATTTGGATATGTATTCTTTGTCATAAAATATTTATTCTTAATGCAGAAAATCTGTAACTCAATGACATTTCTATATTACAAAGAAATATGCAGCACATTAACAAATGACTTTCACATTAAAGTATGTCATATTTATGTATAAAAATAATCTTTCATGTCACAACTTGTCAAAGATAGAAGTGTGTTTTGGTTCTATACAGTGTGTCTGAGGAGGAAATGTGGCATTGTGAAGTAGTTGGAGTTAAATTGAGCTGAGCAGCAATCTGGTCTTAATGATTACTGGGGTTGATAGCCCTCAGAATCTACTGGGACAGATGTGACATCACAGGCTTGGCTCTGGTTGTCGCAAGTTTGAGGTACGTAACCCAGTACTAGATTAGCGCCAACTGGAAGGGAAAGATGCATACTGTATGTGGGATTTTGAATCCCTGGTGGTGGGACCTCCATGTAGAAAGGGTCAAGGGCGATGGGAGGGACAGTTTTTGAATCATGAACATCATTATAGTACTTAGGCCACACTGGATCTTTGGACATGAGACTGACTTCTTCACATTCTTTCTGTACCTGTGGTACAATATGAAAACAAGGTTCTGGATTGTCCGCCATGAGCACCTCTATTTCTGAAAGCAGCATCTTATCGATCACATGGCACTGGTGGAAGCCCTACCAATAACAACAAATCATACATCCAAGCTTATTACCTCATAAATGGCAAGACCTGGTCAAATATGTTAATACAAGTCACCATTAAAGGAATAGTTCAGTCAAAAAAGTAAAACATTACAAACAATGAATGTGAATGGACACCAGTTATTATCATGCAGAAGTCAGATCATGTAAATTGGAGTCAATTACCAGATCATTTTAATTGGAGTCAATTACCAGATCATTTTAATTGGAGTTGATTACCAGATCATTTTAATTGGAGTTGATTATCGTTGTTATTAAACATTTTTTTGCTCAAAGTTTCCATTCAGTTAAAAAAAAGGCATGATTGTGCAAACCTTTAATTATATCCCCAGTTCCATAATTACTGAAAACCTTAATAAAAATGGGTAAAAAAGTGATAAAACCAAGTTTTTGTGGTGAATTATCTGAAATTGACAAAAAGACTATAAAGTTATGAAATCTAAAATTTAATTTAATTTAATTCCATATCAAGTCAGATATAATTTTATGCTAAAGTGGTGCATAAACACAACTAACGTTTCTAAACCTACCATTTACTCTCACGTCCTTTAGGTCCATTTATGAAAATATAGCTGCAAATATAGCCTTTCTTCAAAAGATAAATATGCAAATGAATTGGTTATCTTTTCAACTTACAGCATTTTAGCTCCACTCATTCATTATTAAATTATAAGGACATATTTTAGCCTAGTCTGCATTTTTGAATGATGACCAGTAGAAGGCAGTCAGTCAGAACATCTTAGCCTTAAAGGCGCAGCAACAAAAACACCGTGTTTAAAGTGGTTTAAATGGTCATTTGTTGATGAATAAAACAACAACAAATGTCATAAGTAGACTATTTCATATTTAAAAAATGCAATGTAGCATATAGGCCCTTAGAGTAAAATTAGTTAAAGAAAACAAACACTTTTCAAATAAATATTTTTAACCACAGTTGTCATAGTTATTAGCAAACCTGCATTTAGTGCTTTGTGCGACTCCGTAATTGTAAGACTAGATGATACACAACAAACAATCTAAGACCATTCCTCAATACAGAATCTCTCCAGATCTTCCTGGATAAACCTCCCCTTTCTCCCTATTACTTTTCACTTCATCCCATGAGTTCAGCTGGTTTCTGGGACTGTCATGTCAAAACTTGTTTATGTACTCTGTGAATCCTTTTTATTTGGATTTGGATGTGTGTTTTGAATTATAGCCTTGCTGAAAGTTACAGCTTTTTGGCAGAGGCAGCCAGATATTCCTTTAAAATCCCCTGGTGTAATATCACTATGTATCTTAGCATGAATTCCCAAAACAGCACAAAATAATCACATATCATCCAACACATTTCAACAGTGTGGATAAGATGACCATCATAATATTATTTTTATGAATAAGTTTCACTGTATAGAAATAATTATCTCCTTAAAAATCACTTACCTTTATACACAATGATTCTGAAAACATCGGCTTAGGAATATCTGGATACAATTTTGACTTTAACCTGTTAGATGTACACAAAGCAGTTAAGGCCATTCAAGTACAGTGGAAAAGAAGCCCACAATTATTTTGTTTTTACATTAGATGAACAATATGCAAGAAATTAAAGAGTATAAGCAGTTCCATACCATTTCCTCTTGATACAGCAAAAGACTGTGAAAATAATGATGAAGGCTGCTGTGGCCAAAACTGTGAGAATTATGAATATCAAATTGTATACTGCAGACACAAAAAGACACACATAATTTAATCATCTATAATTGACTGTAATCAAAACAGACACACATACTGTAATCATCTCTAATTCATATTTTATACAATGCCTCTTTTAAGAAATATATTGTAGTAGAGAAAAAAAAGACAAAAACTTTATTTGCAAACATACTCTGCCCATTCGTAGTGAAATCTATTTTAGTTTTGATTTCAGATTCAGGACCAGCTCCTGCAGATGTGAAGGCCTTCACTTGAAACGTATAATCACCAGGATCAAGTTTTAATGTACACTGCCGAAGTCTGGGGTCTTTAATTGTTTGCTCTAACAGAAGGTAAAAAATGAACACATTCATTGTAAATTTCACAGAAAAATGTATGCACAGTAAACCTTAATGGAAAGATCAGTTTCAAAGAAATGGACGTAGAAGATAAATTAGCCTTACCTGTGGGCAAATCTCCAAAAGAAAGCTTGTAGGATACAATATAACCCAGTATTACACCTCTCTTGTCCTCTTCCCGCATTTCTTCCCAGGAAAGCTTAATATCTGCGCCAATCTGATCTGCTACTAAATTGATGACCTTCCCTGATGGGTCTAAAATTGGAAGAGTAAGAGGAAAAATATAAGGATTAAATATAAATAAGGATTAAAAATAAGGATTTTTTTGGTTCACACATATAGTTCTTAAAAAAAAAAAAAAACAGCCATATGACCTTACTGTTACAGTTTCTTTAGTTAGCTAACAGCTTTGAATTACAAGCCAGATTGGAATGCAGTATGTCCAAATTATTATGTAAAAAATGTTGGGCATTAGCTCAGTCAGAGCTGAAAATATACCCCAGAGAACATTTAAAATGAAACTTCAACTCAGCATCATTATTATGTACGTATTACCACTGTATGTATGACCTCATGTTTGTCTATTTTTGTTTTGTTGATGCAACAGCTTTTAAATATTAAAACATTTAGTGTCTTGCAAAAGTATTCACAATTTTCATGTTTTGTTGCCTCAAAACCTGGAATTGGAGTGGATTGTTTGTGAGTTTGAGTTTTTTTTACAGAACATGCCTACAACTTTGAAGATTTGTTTTGCCCATTCCTCAAGGTAAAACTGCTCCAGCTGCTTCATGTTGGATGGTTTTCACTTATGAACAGCAATCGTCAAGTCTGACCACAGATTTGCAATTAAATTGAGGTCTGGACTTTGACTAGGCTAATCCAACACATTTAAATGTTTCCACTTAAACCTCTCAAGTGTTGTTTTAGCAGTATGCTTCAGGTCATTGTCCTACTGGAAGATGAACTTCTGTCCCAGTCTCAAACCACAGACAGACTGACAGGTTTTGTTCAAGAATATCCCTGAATTTAGCACCATCCATCTTTCCCTTGACTCAGACCAGTTTCCCAGTCCCTGCGGCTGAAAAACATCCCCACAGCATGATGCTGCCACCACCATGTTTCACTGTGGTGATAGCATTCTTGAGATAATGGTTTGTGTTGGGTTTGAGCCAGACATAGCATTTTCCTCAGTGGTCGAAAAGTTAAATTTTAGTTTGATCTGACCAGAGCACCTTCCGCTATATATTTGAGGAGTCGCCCACATGCCTTTTGGCAAGCTCAAAACGTGCCTTCTTATTTTTAATGGCTTTTTCTGGCCACTCTTCCATAAAGTCTAGCTCTATGGAGTGTATGGCTTAGTGTGGTTGTATGGACACATACTCCAGTCTCTGCTGTGGAACTCCTTCAGGGTTTCCTTTGGTCTCTGTGCTGCCTCTCTGATTAATGCCCTCCTTGCCTGGTCTGTAAGTTTTGGTGGGTGGCCCTCTCTAGGCAGGTTTGTTGTGGTACCATGTTCTTTCCATTTGAAGATAATGGATTTGATGGTGGCCCAGCGGATAATCAAAGATTTGGATATTTTTTAATAACCCCACCCTGACTTCTCAACAACTTTGTCCCTGACTTGTTTCAATTCAAGATTCAAGATTCTTTATTTGTCACATGCATAGTCATACAAGTACAACACGCAGTGAAATGTATAGCTCCTTGGTCTTTATGGTGTTTTGTTTCTTGCTTAGTGATGTAGCCAATTTTCATTTTTTTATATATATATATTTTTTTCTCATTTCAATTTACCAACTTAGACTTTTGTGCAGATCCATCACATAAAGTAAGATTATAAAAAACATTTAAATTACAGATTGAAATGTAACAAAATAGGTAAAAAGTGAATGGGGGTGAATATTTTTGCAAGGCACTGTAGAAATACAGTATAAATAAGCATCCATTTACATTTTTTTTTAGTAACTCATAAATTGTTCTTTTATGATCCTCCTTGCCAAATTTTTACTTTTGTATATGTATTTGTATTGTTCTAAGATGTTTTTGGAAATTTAAGCTCAGTCTTGAAAAACAAGTGTTTTATAGTCAAAGCTCGAGACATCTTACTATGAATATACCAATAATAGACTGGCTGCTGTGCAAAATTGCACAATTCTGAACTCTACTTCCTCTTCCATCAATATGTACAGTCTAACAATGGACAAAAACAGGATGTATCATGTCCTGTCAAGGTTGAAAAGGACTGCTGCCAAGGTGAAAAGCAAAGGGAATATTGACTGCTTACATAGCTCTTTCACATAGACCTGACTCCTCTGCAGCAGCTCTGAGGCTTCTGAAGTGCAGGCATAGATAGAGAGATTATATTTCACACCTTCTTCAAAATCTGTGATCAAACAATAGGCAGGAGAATGAGATGAGAACACGAGTTTTCAGCATACAAGTACTACACTGATGTGACAAAATTGATAAAAATCAAAATACCTAAATATATTTAACAATACAGCTGTACCACATTTAAAAAAGGTCTGTAGTTCTTCATATCTCCATAAATATTTCATGACAAAAGTACCAACAGAAAAGGTCCAAAATTACATTTTTGAGAATACAATTAGATAATACTTTTACATTCTTCTGTAAAGTTATGGTTTCATGTTACATTTTGCTAAGATGAACTGGCTTTTATACATGTTGTTCTTTTAATTTTCATATCAACTGACCTGCGTAAATTGTAGCATTTGTGGTTCCAGGTTGGATCTTCATCCATTTTACAGCACACTGCTGCATTCTGAATGTTGGAAACCATTCCACTACATAGCCACAGATTGAATTGGGGCTTGGCTTCCAAGTCACACTTAAACCACCATCATTAACATTGCTAACATTGGTGATCTCAACACTTTCTGAAGTCACAAGTAGTGCATAGTCAATAAAAATACATAATTGCTGCTTAGTCAGGACATTATAACAATTTATAAGCATATGTCTTTTAAATCTGAATTTGTACCTGACCGCAGGTTAGGAATGGTAATATTGGAGGGAGAAGAGATGCCAGCTGAGTTCTTGGCAGAAATGGAGATAAAATTATATTTTTCAACACTCCTCAGTTTGTGGCAGCTCTCATTTGAGGCTTTGGTGATGCGCTCTTTGTTTTTGTCCAAAGATCTTCCTAAAAGTAGGTCATATCCAGTAATAGTCCCATGACTTTGATTCGTATTTAGATTCTATGGAAGTTCAAATGGAAACACAGCCTGTTAATGATTGCTGATTCATTTGATTGTGTAATTAGAAAGATACAAGACCAGTGTAAGGTGTTCTTACTTTCCACACAACGTAAGTCTGTCCATTAAAAACATGGATCCACACGTCCATGGCTTCTGGAACTAAGCAGATACAGAGTGCACACAAATTTTATTGGCTTGAAAAAAATGTGAAAGAAACTGGAAATCACTGGTGTACAGTACACACTGTCATTATGATGTTTTTTTTTCTCCAATGTAAAAGTATAGATCTTTAAAAATCTGCACATTACAAACAAAAGATTTTATAATTGCAATCACAAAAACCTTTATACATTTTTTTAAAAAATGTTTTACACACTTACTGTCTTCTTTGGTAAAAAAAGGAATGGGGTCACTCCAGTCACCCCACTTATAAAAATGTTCTCTAGAGCCACACCTCACACGAGCTGTGTAGTAAGTAAAGGGCTGCAGATCTGCCAACACTAGTGACTTGAGTCCATGTCCATTGAATGTCGTCTTTATGAGAAAAAAATTAAAAATGACATAACAACTGCCATCACAAATAAATAAATGGTAATCTAATGATAAAATAATCAACCAGACAAGTAGATGTCTTATATTTGATCTTTCTTCATTTCAAATAAGCACATTAAAAGAAGATACACACCATGAGAGTGTGTCCATTGACTTCTGCTTGACAAATCATTAGAAATGAATTGTATTTTGTTTCTTTCCATGCCCATTCAAGTGTTGCATTCCAAGCTTGAACCAAAATTGCTTTGGCCTTCACAGGGGCTCTGAGTCGCACTACAGAAAAAGCAAGAACATATTTTGGTTAAAAATTCAGAATGAACTTAATGAATATCTGAAAATACTTATACTTTGAAAATACTTTACCCCTATGGTTTGGATCAGCCAGGTCATTGATTATCTTTATGCCAAGAACATTTTTGGCAACAAGTGTCCAGTTCATCACCACCTTGTATACGCTCTCATCCAGTACACATGAATCAAATGAACAGTGCCTGCATGAGAGGACAATTTTCTAAGCATAAAAACCACGAAACAGGGAACAGGTGTCCAATATTACAAACAGCAATCATTCTGATTTAGACAGACAGTAGAAAGGCTTAAGTACCTTCCATTAACTGTGTAAGTTACATTTTTGATCATGTATGCATCACCGATTTTTCCACGGCTCCAGTGACATTCCACAGAACTAAGATCTCTTGTCTCACATGTAAGGTTCTGGTCATCAGGGGCATCTGCGAGAGTCACATCAGCAGTTTAAGAGCAATACAAACATAATTTTCTGCAATCTAAAGACTGCACAATGTTAAAAATTTCTATCTGTGTGCTTAGTAAAGGAATAAAAAACAAGTATAACATTTATGAACAACATGAATGCATAACAAAATATTAATGCTATATCTGTGCATGATCAGATTCTGCCCATATTTGTAGCTATTTTATTATATTAATTTCAAAACTCAGGTAAGAGCACTCACACCTATAGCACAGCTCTGGTGCTATAGCTGTGCAAAAATGTAATTTATTACTGTGCGTTTGTTTAGTCTTTAATAAGATCTTTAACGTCAGTAAGATCACATTCAAATCACATGCAAATCATGTGCATATTAACCAAGCTCTCACTTTGTTTCATAGACTCTGTCTGCCATAGGACCAATCAGCATGGCCTAATGAGGAGAAAATGGCTGAGAAGAAACAGCTAAGGCTTTTGAGACTAACCTTTCATTGCCAAAACTCTCAGCTTGGCAAGTGTAATCATCTTAATTCTAATGAATATGTCTGTTTATTATTATGTGACTACTACAACAATAATATAAGATGATTCTACTATTGTATTCTATTATCCAAGTTATATCTAATTGTTTTTACTTTTATTGTCATATTATTTAATTAAGCAAAATGACCTGCAAACGGATAAAGACAATTTCACTTATATGTATAAAAATCTCAAAATTATAAGTTCTAGATTCATTGACTAGATTTAGGATATTTTCACCTGCCACTTAGGGCTGCAGCTATAGAATATTTTTGGAATCGAGTATTCTGTCGATTTTTTCATCGATTAATCGGATAAATCATACTTTTGTGTTTTTAAACAACTATATCAATAGTGGGTTATGCAACATAAAAGGCCTCTAAAATGAGCAAGCAATTGACTGTTATTCCTCACAAAAAAAGGTTTTTATTCAAACTCAACACTTTTATTAGATTAAAACTTAAAACTTTGGCTTATTGCTACAGAACTAAGCCCATTTAATCAACCTCTCTGGGAAACATTTATGATGTACACTGTATCCTTATTAACAGCAGGTGAACTTTGGTGACGAATTAAACGAAGTCTTGAGGCAAAGAATTTGCCTCTAACATTTTTTTTTAGTTACTCGAATAATCGTTTCAGCCCTACTGCCAATATACAATTTCTTTGCAATGTGATGCTATAGCCAGGCACGCAAACAGTTTACTCTTGGGGAAAAGCCAGACTGTTTGGGCAAATGTTTTGCCTGCAGTCACTCTTTCACTCTCTTTGCACTCTCTATTTTGTCCTGTCTGCACTTGCATAGGCTTGTGGTGTTTCTGTTTTTGTTCTTGGGTTGCACTGTGGTGCTGGAAGAATGTTGTTTTATTTCACTGTGTATATGGCTGAAATCACAATAAACCTATGAACTTGAAAGCTATTTGACTTTGTGTGGATGTGTGGACCAAACAAGTTGAAAGCATAATGTAAAAATTAGGGTGCCTTTATTTCCATCCTCCTGTTAGTAAAATCATTCAAACAGTATTATACTTACAGCCAACGAAATATGTGGAGCCTGTACCACCGCAACTGACATCAAAACCAGTTCCTGGAGAAGTGACATTGGGGTAAACTGGCTCTGTGGCAAAGGTTCTGTTGCTGATCTGAATTTTAAAAGCTGAGGAAGTGAACCTAGCAACGCTGTACGGTTTTAAGATACAGCAAAATACTATGCCTTCACCAACCCGAACAACGTGGTCTTTAGGATACACGTTATTCTCAGAATTCTCATCTCCATCCTTTCCTGCAGTGGGAAAAGGAGAAAAAACATAAAATCACAGCATTTCTTTACACACACTTCCATTATTAGAAGCGTTTACAGTGAATCACGTAGATAAAGTTAGTAATTCCTCATTCTCTTTTTCATATATATTTAATGTATTTGGAAAACTGATCACTGGGTATCAGTGTTTTTTATTTGTTTAATTTTTTTCTTGATTAGATCAAAAATGCGAAAAATTAGAACGCACCATCTAAACGGAATAAAGGTGTCCAGTTACTGGTGTGACTGTGGTGGTCTCTGAAGCGCAGTCTTACTGAATGTGAAGTACACTGGAGGGGTAAGGGTGAAGTCCAGCTCCACTGATAAGCTCCCATTAGGTATGGTTTCACTTCTATTGTCTCCTAATTTAGGCATCACGTGCGGAAAAATGTTATAAAATACAGTTAAATTTTCCATTGGTAACTCTACAAAGGAAGGAATTAGAGTGCATGCCATTTCTGTTGTACATGTAGTTATTTCATTTGCACACAACATGAAGGGCATTTGAGATTATTAAACTGTCCAAAAAAAAAAACCCCAACTAACAACTAAACAAACAAAAATTAAGATCAAATGTTTTATGTGGACAGAGGTGACATGGATTTATCAGACAAAAGACTGCATGGAGTTAAAGGAAAATTTCTGCCACTTACATTGTGTACAAGTCGCATCTGCTCGGTATGGAAGATCTCCATGTCAAAGGAAACTTTCTCCTGGCTATTGCTACTGGTGAAATTAATCCTCCATTCAATGTTCATCTTCCAAGCACCAAAATCCTGTTTGTCATTTCTGTCTGCATATACTTTCAGTATCTCAGGGACAGGGTATAGGTGTGCTGTCAAAAGCATTTCACCAACAATGAGGAGTCATCCGTTATTCCTTCTACATGACAGTACAGATCGCAAACACATAATAATACAGTACCTTTCAGACCTACTGGCACACAAAAAGGCTTATAAAAAGCAGAAAAGTTTATGAAAAATCATTGGATATTTCACTGAATGTAATGTACAAATATCAATATTGAGAGTAGTCTGTAAAATGAAGACACTCAAAGTGTTAGATTTTAAAAAAGGAAAACAAACAAAAATAATAAAATCTTGATATTATTACTCATTAGTGCTAATAATTCTGGAAGGTATCAAGGCTGCATCTGGATGTGGTTGGTCAGACTCACCAGTCTGATTTCCCTGCACCACCCTGAACACCAACACCAATGTGAGCGATGAGCACAGAGACCAGAAACACGTTGGGACCATTGTGGGATACAGGAAACAATTTGCCCAACTCTTTCACTGGAAAATTTTACACACACACACCAGGCTGAATAATCTGCTGTAGACAAACACCAACCTGTAACTGCTAACTGCTCATAGGAATGGAATCAAACTGGTTCACTTCAGTTTGGTTCAGCATAACAGTAACACGTTTACAGTAATTCACGTTTATAATAACATTATGAGCGCGTCACAAAAAAAACAAAAATAGAAAATCAATAAGTTTGAAGTAAACGAAGAATGTTCATGAAACTCACCGCCTTACTTCAGTAACGTCAGAACGGTAACGTTACCGTGGTCTCGTCAGATCAGTTCCGACTCATGACTTCGTGAAAAGTTAGAAAATTTAGTGAGGCTCTGATCAGGGGGAACCCTCCTGTCGTTCCTGTGGGAGGAGCGTGGCTGCGCGCACGGAGCTGGGAGTGGCACAACAGGAGGAGGTTCATACTGGAATAGGCGCCTATTCCTTGGAAAACAATGCAACCGAGCTCGATTTGCTAACACAGGGCGTGTTTAAATCACTACACGACATGCCCGTTTTTCTTTGCGAATGAGTATTACATATTTCACAACCTTCACTCTGTATGACTGTATGTTTCCACACAAAATAGTTCTCTCCCTAGGCATATATGCATTTACATGTATGCAACGATAAATGTATGTGTATATATATATAAAATACAAACAGGTGTTTGCATTATATATAAATACACACACTTCATATAAACAAATACATACACATTTTCATTTTTACATCTTTGAGTAATGAGTAATCCTAACACTGCATTTAGAGGTAATTAAATCACTTGCCAAGACTGAGTAAATGTCTGAGAATGTCAATGAAAGTCATGTACATTTTATTATCAATGCATCCCTTTTATAAGATTGTTTCTCAAGGCTCTTTGCTAATGCCCAAAACAAACACTGAACTATACAAAGGAGACCACAGTTAGGGGGAAAAGGAAACATAACAAGTATGTACATCTTTCTGAGATGTTTTTTCCCTCAAGGAAAAATATAAATAACACTTCCATTTATGCAGTCTCAGTATTAAATGGTGTTTGATTAATTGAATACAGTGCTCTGCAAAATCATGAGTGCACTTCAGAGAAAAGAATGGAGGATGCATCTTTTTTTTTTTATACATGATACAAATGTACACCAAACACATTTTGACCATTTCCTCCACCACTTCAGCATGAACAGCAATGGAAAGCAATCCCAGCAACACACTCAGAATGTGACACCAGAAATAAAAGGCTAAGTATTGGCTGTAATTTACTATCTTGTATTCTCTGGCACTTTAACCCCCAGCGCAAACCCCGCTGCAATATTACTCATGCAATAAGTACCAGCATCATAGTCAAGGGGGAAAAACAAACACTGGTTATTTGGCAACATTGACAACAAGAGGAAGTAACATTGGAAAAACAAAAAATAGAAGCAAATCATTTTTCAGATGTTTCATTATTTCGTACAAATTCGAAATGCTGCACACTGCTGTCAACACTGTCACAAGGTGGGGACACTTTCCAAAAGGTAGCAGTCCATGCGTAGTTCATAGTTTGAGTGATGAGGAAACAGAATCACATGAGGATCCTCCACGTCTACATGTTCTTTGTCCATTGTGCTGTAAAGATCCTCCATTTTTCCAAACCAGATCATCCATATCATTAGGCAGTCAATAGGAATTGAAATTAAAACCCTAAAAAAAGTCTTATTCAAACACACAAGGAGGAACTGTTATTATTGCCAGCCATTTAAAGTCATAACTTAACAATCCATCGTACACACTTCTAAAATGATAAAAACCTGATGTTTCAGGGAAAAGCCAAGGCAGACAAAGAGGCTGATTTATTAGAATCTACAATAAATAAAAGAAGCTTGGACAAGTTCATTAGATCTAACTGGATTAAAGAAAAAACAAAAAAATAAGGCAAAAATAATTCAAGCTGCCTAAGTAGCATGACTGGTCCAGCCAAAAAGAAGCAAATTCATTGTTCTATTTCAATAAAACCAATTACAATACCAAAATAATTTATTTGGAATCAACAGGCACATTGTATAAATTATTCAGAAAGTGACCTCAGACTACGTGAGAAAGTAACATGGAACCACGTTATCGATCAATATTTGTCTGATAAATGTATCAAATAGACTAGAATGACCAACAAAGGAGTCAACAGGCATTGTCATGGCTTCACCACAACCAAGGCGGCTGTGAGCAGCACTCAGAATTGCAAGCAAGCAAGAGGAAATGCTGAAATGAGTCATTGTTCATAATCTTTCCTACAGTTCTAAAAACAGGTGCTTGTCTGATAGTTTAATGAATACCAGAAAGACTATGTATTAAAGCTCCAGACAAAAATGTTATACTTCATGTTATTTTTTTTGGCTACCTGGCATTTGAGTAGCACTATGAGATAATTTGCTGAGGTCTTGGGAGTTTCAGGAAAAATGGTGTGTTATGAAGAAAAAGGCACAAACACTGTTTCCCCTTCACTAATCCACATTTTTATCTTTTACTGTTTCCTGTCAGTTTGATATTTTGTCATGCTCACAAATGCTACAACGGCAACAAGCAAGTACTTGTTGAATTGTATGGCAAATTGTGAAATTTGCGATAAAGCAAGACACACTAACAGCAACCTGATTAAGTTAGTTTTTCTCCAGCAGAGTACTGTCATGCATTTTTCAAAAGCTCCACAGAAGGTAGGAGACAAAGCCATTCTAAAGTCAGGGAGTATCTGAAGGCTTACTAGTGATGATGATGATAATGCAGAAATATTAACCCTCTCTGCTCAGTAGTGCTTTTTCCCTTGCTACAAAATCAGATTTCATGATAAAAAGATACAAAAGGTCATTCTTGGATTAAGGTTCACTCATTTACAGCTCCTTTACATTTTGAAGAACAGTATTTCTTAGCCAAATCACTAATTGTTTGCTGTCACCCAGCTGTAATGGAATGGTTCAGTGATTTAAAAAACAAATCCCAACTTACAAAATTACATAGTACAGCCATTTGGAGAAATCGTATTTGGCATGTGAAGTTTTGCACTGCAGTTATGAAGCTAATATTCTGTGCCATGCAAAATGATTCATTAAAACATTAGATTTATAGCCCTAGTGCAAAACTGAAGAGGAAACTTTTAGACGGCAAAAATGTTATTCCCAATCAACGACAACTGGAATCAGGGAATGCTGTAAATTTGATTATTTTTATGTAATTTCCAATACTTTAGGAAGTTTCATCCTACACTTGCAACTTGTAGTGCTTCCCAACATATCTTTCATCATTTAAACCTTCATAAATCTTCTATGTACATTTTATGAATATTCAGAACTAGATGGTTTATTTAGATAACAAGTATTAATGTTAAAGTTGACACTGGAACGTTGCAGGGAAGTGGTAAGAAGGCGGATTACTCATTGCAGAAGTGGCAATGTCTTACAAAATGAACTTTATCCCTGAACAACCACACTAGTGAGTTGTCAATACAGCCAAAAAAATTTCACATTGTTCCTGGACTGGGCAGATTAAGCCAACACGTAATTGACCCTAAAACGATCCTGGCAATGCCACTGTGGTGCATGTTTAAGATCTTTACTGAAATATCTTGCTAATCTTTACTTATTCTTAATGTCTCTACTTACTAGACAAAAGCATTATACAAAGGGCATGATTTAAAACAATTTGTGAAAAGAAATACTGCCAGCCAGTCAGTAGGATTACTCTTTGATGATTGTCATACATGTGGGTGTGAATTAAGAACTGATGTTTGATTTAGATGACAGCTCCAATTATAGGCTCATTTCTCTGCTTAATTCTTTATAAGCACAAATGAAGTTCTGATACACTGGACTGTAGTGTTAAATTCAAAGCTGAAGCATCCACTGAAGGAAAAGTTAAAAAACATGCTTAAGTTTTTTCACTCTATAGCCGAATACACTCAGTTAAGGACATTCACAACTGTGCAGAACATAATCTTGAATTCTTTCAGTACTTTTGTGTTCTTTCAAGAAGAGATCATTTCTCCTTCCTTTACAGTTCAGTTTTTAAATGGTATCACTGTACTTTCAGTGTTTTTACGTTCAGAATGGTCACTTAAATTATATATTTTGGTTACAATTCCCATTGAAGGGTTTTAGACATTTTGATCTTGACCTTAGGCTCCTGTTTTCTTAATGTGCCGTACCGATTCTTCAAAGACATTCAACAACAGCCTTCCATCTTTAGTTTTGCTGTTCGCCTGTTCAATATCCTCATGTTACGTCGTAATGCCTCCAACTTCATAAATTCATGGACAGTGGACTGAAGAGGAGATTTGGGTCTAAAAGAGAAGGGGAACAGCAACCTGAGGCTGTAGACATTTAGAAGATCAGGATTCTTGTGCAGGATCTATAGTGGTAGACTTTGGTAGCATTGACAAGATGCTTTCAGACTCCTCATAAAGCTGTGAAAAAATAAAAAAAAATAATTAAAAAGATGGATAAGCTCAAGATCTAAGATCATTTTTTCTACTGCACAAAGTACTGGAACCTTGAAAAATCTGTAACTATACTTATTTTTGTCCATTTTGTCTATTTTGCAAAGCTTTTGTTTTTCTTTGTAGAGTTCATGTTTATGAGTGTGAACACAGTAAAGTGAACTACATAATTTGCTCTCAGTGCAACTAGTGTTAATTAAGATGACACAGTTAATGTCAGTTCACACTTTCAATAGAAAGAAACTGAAACTTTGCTTGTGAATGTTTGTGTCCAGAATATAGTAGTATATTGTTCTCATATCAGACAATGAGTAAACGTAGCTGAGCAAATTGTAGAGAAAAACAGGAACATAGAGTTTATGATAGTTCTAGCTGTCAGGTGATAAATTAATTAGAAGTTCTGTTCGGTCCTGTATATCAGGTCTTGACTTTGTGCAGTCTAAAACAACCTAATAAAACAGTCAAGCAGTTGGGATTTAACTCATATATCAAAGTCAAACTTTCAAGGAGCATTACCGGACTAAATTGAACATCTTGGAACAGTTCCTGGATAAAGCGCCGAGAGGCTAGTCTGAACGTGCAGTGGGCCAGCAGGTAAGAAACTTCAGAGTATAAACAGATGTCATCAAATGCATAAGGGAATTTTTCCTTGATCCTATAGGGTAAATCGATTAGAAAAATAAGATTGTATCTTTGGCCATAAATAATATACATGCAGCGTAAAATCTCCTTACGTGAGCAGTCCAGTCTCATGTCCCTTGGTTCCTACTGATGAGCTAAGGTTGATGACCAGACGGAGCACCTCTTTCCTTAGCAGAATTCTGCAAGCTGGAGCATCTTCTGGAATGGTCTTAACACCTGAAAGGAAGCCAAACTTGAGTTCAAATCACATCTTTGAGTTTACTACTTACTATCTTCAGTTACATACTCCTTGGCATTGCAATAGTGCTGGTAGAAGTGATTAAATTCAATATCATGATTTTTACAAATATACAAATTGTATCACAGTAAGTTTGCATTAATGAGGCACTTAAAAAGGTAAAAAAGTTGGTAAGTAAAATACTCATGTCCTGTAAACCTGATATAGCTTGTTTTGACAGGATTGTTGTCTTCTGCTCAGTTTCTTTTCAAATTGTACTAAAACTAGGTAAGAAACTTCAGAGTATGAAAGTAGCCAATCCGAGAATGCTATTTATTTCTCCTTGTCCTTCGATTGGCTGCTGCCCTCAGTCCAGAATTTCTTGTGTGGAGCGTTTCGAGAGTTCATGTTTTTCGTTTTGTTCTTTTGTTTGTTTGCCCTTTATTTTTCTTACAGTAAATCAAATTAATTTATTACAGTATTTACCCTGTTTATACCAAAGAAAATGACAGCGCATACAAAAGGAACCGCACATGCATTAATTACAGTACAGTCTGTACAGGGGTATTTACATTCCAGCAATGCGGGAGAGAGCAGTTCATTATATTGTAAATTCAAATATGGGTTTACCTTTACATTTTCTTCACAAATAATGTATTAAGATGAGTTTAAAATGAAATGAAAGAGTTTTGGAGCATATTTGGGGGCATATTTAGGGTTTACACTCTAAAAAACACTTTTAGGCTTTTTTGCCCCCCACATCACAACGTCGCGGATTTTCACGATAGGCGGGTGCTCTTGGACCGCTTATCATGGGGGTTTACTGTACTATTGATGGATAGTATGCTTCATTTCATCTGTTTCCACATCCTCAGCATCTTCCTCTCTCACACCAATTGTCTGCATGTCCTCACTCACCACATCCATAAACCTCCTACTAGACCTTCCTCCTCTCCTCTACACAGCAGCTCCATCCTCAATATCCTCCTCCCAACACACCCAGAGTCTCTCCTCCGCATCCTCCTCCCAACACACCCAGTCTCTCCTCAACATCCTCCTCCCAACACACCCAGTCTCTCCTCAACATCCTTCTCCCAACACACTCAGTCTCTCCTCAACATCCTCCTCCCAACACACCCAGTCTCTCCTCAACATTCTTCTTCCAACACACTCAGTCTCTCCT
>JBBJLR010000024.1:7917554-7936959 GCA_037577145.1 Brachypetersius gabonensis
CCTCAACATCCTCCTCCCAACACACTCAGTCTCTCCTCAACATCCTTCTCCCAACACACTCAGTCTCTCCTCAACATACTCAGTCTCTCCTCAACATCCTTCTCCCAACATACTCAGTCTCTCCTCAACATACTCAGTCTCTCCTCAACATCCTTCTCCCAACACATTCAGTCTCTCCTCAACATACTCAGTCTCTTCTCAGCATCCTTCTCCCAACACACTCAGTGTCTCTTCCCTGCGTCCTTCTCCCAACAAACAGTCACTCCTCAACATCCTCCTCCCTACGAACTCAGTGTCTCTTCTCAGCATCCTCCTCTCAGCAGGATAAAAATGTTTTACCTAGTACCAGCTCTGTACTGCGAGTGCTCCCAGCTGAGCCCTGGGACACAGCGTCACTGCAACCAGACACCCCTGAGAACCTAGACTGAGGCATCACCTCAAGGTGGTTGTGCATGGGTTGGCTGCACCACTCGGTGTATGGAGCATCAGTAAATTCTGGAAATGGGAGGAAGAGAAAATCAGGAAGCTAGAGTATGGTATATAAATGATTGATCAGTTCAATGCAAATAGCATGAAAACAATGATAAGTAAAGTGATTAAGCAAAAGAGAAATGGGAGCACGAAACAAGAGAATCAAGCAGATCTTTTAGCTTACCCAGTCGGCTCTGTGTTGGGGTGTGTGTGTTGCAGCCCAGCACTTTGCAACCCACACAATAAAGACAGTTCTCCTCAGTATGCTCCTGCAAGCCAGTCTCCTCAGAGCCTAGCAGCTGCTGCTGGTCTGCTCGGCTTGCTGCCATCAGTTCTGTGATACTCAGCTGAGACTTCAAGATACCATGTCGTAAGCCCTCACTGGAACCTGTCAGAGTAGCGAACAACACTCATGACAGTGGCCTAGATACCTATATGATATTTATTTATATTTATGTGATCAAGAGTTGACTGGGTATGTGTTTTTACCCTCAGAGTCTCCAGAAAAGAATTTAGCCGTTCTATCCTCTGAAGGTGGGCTGGTCCTCTTCTGGAAATATGGAGTCTCTTTTATCTAGTGGCACAGAAAAAACATTAGACAAGAACTACTGCACATTCCAGATTACAACCAAGCACAGGTAAACTAAATTTCCCTTTTTACTCTTGTTCAATGTGATCATAGCTTATGAAAGGAGGGAAAATGTTGAGTACTTGGAACATGTTGTTGATGTCCACAGGAAGAGCGAGGCCAATGAAATCATCTGAACTTCCAAACGTAGCACTAGACACCATGGAGCGCACAGAGGAGGAGCGTTGCAATGAGGTCTGACTTATAGGGCTCAGTAGATCCTCCTTATCTAGAGAGGCAAAGCTCAGAGCCTTCAGAAACCTGTGAAAAACATATTGCAAGAATTAGAGACATCAAAGTCACGAACAAAAGAGAGAGGGGGATAAGAGAAAGGAGAAAAATGATAGCACAAGAAAGAAAATGTGTGAGAGAGAAAGTGGTGATAAACAGAGAGAGAACTAAAAAGATGACTTTGGAACATTAATTAAAATTGATTGCATTTATAGTTAAAATCATTATGATTACACCATCTCCTGGCTAGATGATTAGGAATACTCATTAGAATACTACATAAGCAACCACCAGGCTAGACAATTAAACTGTTCACATGCCTCTGATTCAGACACAGAAATGTTTAAGAGACTAACAGGGTACACCACCATAATCTGCAGGACAGACATTGCTAGCGTGCATATTCAGTAAGGGGAACTAAGGTAAAGTGGCTAAGGCTCAAATCAGTTGATCCTTTACTAGCTGAATAAGATAAATGAAAGGGAAGGGCCATTTTGTTCACTGCTGAAAGGGAAATTTGGGATTGAGTTATGGCTGTTCAAGTCTGTGAGGGAAAAACGGACACTGGTAACAAATCAGGGAGCAAAGCACATCCGATGAAGCAGGTTAGGAACTGTATAGAGACAAGGGTGATATTTTCTCAAAAAAGGACATAGCTGGATTTTCCAAACAAAAAAAAAAAAGTGCTAGTCCCTGGGGTGAGGGTCCACGCACCGTGGGAGAAGCAATCGGCGACGGGGCCCTTCTGAGCCTTGGCCCAGACAGCTGAAGCGCTTTTTACAATACCTATGAAGGATCATCAGAAACAGTCCACATTATTCCCAAAAAGAAGTCCAGTTTTCACTATATGGGCTTACTCGGGGGACACAGAACACCTAAAATCACCTAAAATCATATGTTCTTGACTACAGTGTGACAAATAAAACAAATCTTGTTTTAAGTTCTAAAACATACTTAACCGAGTTGTCATTTTTGAAAGTTAAATAAGGCAAACTCAAATTTCAAAATAATATTATGAGGACCTGGTGGTAGCCCTACTTCTCAGACAAAAAGGAAGTCTGGCAAAGGAGTGAAGGAAAAACATTCTGCACAGTTTAGCAAAATGTAAAATATGCAGAAATCAACAGTGCACTTAACAGAGTTCTTTCCTTAAATATCCAAATATCTACTGACATTGGGCATTCATTTTCATTGCACTGGAAGAAAATATTATAAAATATGAATATATGGTTATGTTAGAATACAGTGTTGCAGTAGAAGAGAGTCAACATTAAACAGGAGGAAAGGGGGAAAATGTAATGATAAAAGAGATAGAAGCTATTATGTGTGGGAAGATCCATACCTTCTTGATGTGAGCCTAGAGTCCAGACTGCCAGTTTTCATGGTGATCGCATCGGTGAAGAGTACGTCCTTAGCGGGGGAGGCCAGTGCCTCGCTGTGGGAGAGAGAAGGATGGATGCGCTGCTGCTGGAGTCGCTTGAGTGTAGCATAGCCCAGTGCATCCCTGGGACTGGTGTACATGAAGCTGCAGTCTGTTAAGCTGGTGATGGTGTTCACAGAGGGAGATTTGAGTGACTGTGCTCTGCGGGGCAACGTGTGAGAGGAGCCTGGGGGAACCAGCAAAACAGAGTTGGACTTGGACAGAGGCAAGTGGTTGGACTGGGGAGTGAGAGAATGGAGTGTTTTGATGGTTTGAGCACTGATGACTGTGTTGAGACTGACACAGTCTGTGTCGTTGGTTGAAGATTCCACAGCACCCACCGTCTCCCTGGATGGGCTAGAGCTCATGGAGCTAATGCCACTTGTTGTGGTGTCTGTGTTAAAGCTTTGACTGCGACTTTTAAACGGACCTCCAACTCCAGAGGAGGAGCCATCGCCTGCAAGCCTCTCTCGGCTTGTCTGCTCCCGCTGGCCATCACCAAATGCTGAGCTTCGCTCAAAGGTCCGAGGTACACGTGCCTCCCCTTCCGCGATGCTGGGTGTACTGCCTTGGTGGTCTGCTGTCTTGCCACCCACAAAGGAAGTCTCTAGGCTTACTGAGGGGCTTTTAGGCAGGTGGCCATCAGTAAAGACAGGACTGAAAACATCTCCCTGGCCAGGAGAATAAACAGAAGGCTCTGTAACTGTGCGGTTCCTCCGTAGTCCTCCCAGTTTGGTGTCACTGTTGAGTTTGTTGCTGCTGCTGCTGCCCCCGCTGCCTTTGGGGTCGCTAGTACTGTGCAGCTTCTTGCCAGACAGGGAGATGAGGAAGCGGTTACGGACAAAACGGCTAGAGGCCAGGATGGTGAATGGGCTGCGATCCTTAAGGAGTTTGGATCTGAAGTACAGTGGCTGGTCCTCAGACAGCTCTGAAACCTCTAACTTATCATCATCCAGGATGTACATGTCTGGAAAATAGAACAAAAGCACAAACAAATGCAGATGCAGTGTAGATCCTTCTGTAACTGACCCAACATTCATTTACACAAAATCTTCAACCTACACAATATTTTGTATGCAATAACAAATTTGGCTTGACTAGACCTTTAACATGACAAAAGAGGTAACTTTAGAGCAATGGCTGGAATGGCTAATGGCTGCAGAGTGGTTTAGGAAGCACTCACTAGGCTGAGTGGAGTCACTTTCACTGTTGTGTCTGGAGCTAGTGGACTCCGAGTTGAGGCTAAGAGTACTGGGAACTGAGGAGAGAAGGGTAGGTGGTGGCACTTGCTGTTGTTGCTCCATCTCATCAGGTACGACGGGCCACTGTTGCCTGCGGCTGTGCCTTACAGCATCCCAGCCCTGCAACTTTAGCAGCTCACAGCCTTGTTTTGTCTTGCAGATCAGTCCCAGCACATACAAACAGGTCCTGAGGGAGTGAGAGCAAGGAGATCACAGAATATGAATAGAAAACAACAGAGAACTTAAATGAATTGAAAGGTGGAAAGTGACTCAAAGGGTGGACATACATATTTAAGCAACTGAGAAAACCCAGCTTAACATTCCAGAGCTCCATGCAAAATTGGATGCCAGAGGAAAAGTAGACAGGAGGTCTGTGGTTACTTACCCTCTAATAGAAAGAACCTCACAGTAATGGGCCAAAGTCACAATGTCTGGAATCACATTCTCCTCCTGCAGCAGGTTCAGACCCCAGTTTGATGTGCCAATATTACCCTGAGACATAAGTAAGTGGGAAAACAAACTCAATAGTGTACTTTTTCAACAACTTTGACTGGCAGGCATATAAGCACAAAGATACAGCACACATACACACATACAGCACAAAGCACACACCCCTACACCCAAGTGCACTAACCAAGGCCCACAGAGCAGCTTTAAGTTGTTTGATGCCTTCCCATGTGTCCAGCACAGGGGAGCGCACTGTGTAGCTCAGGTCTGGTACAACATTCTGTCACAGAGAAAGAGAAGCAAACATTATGGAGGTTTCATAAAAGGATACATATTACCCTCAACAAAAAATGAAGTACTTTTCCATTCTAGTAATTTTCCACAAATTTCCATTCTTACCTGAGCTTCAATGAGATGGCAACCTGTCTTGTCATGTACAAGTTGACCATAGAGATGGACAGGAAGATATACATTTGGCCTCTGCAACCTGATGAGGGGTGACAAACCAAACCAAATCAAAACAGATACAAATGTATCAGTTTTAGGTGCAATGCAAAGGGAATATTACAAACAAAGGAAAGCAATTTGTGTACCTTTGGTTGCTCCGTCGTACATAGTTATCCCCATCAACTGGTTTGCGGTAAGTAGTGAGTGCCTCATTTAACTGTTCCTCAATTAGGTCCACATACTTTAGATTATATTCCTTCATTAACAGAAAAAAGAAACACACAAAAACATATAAATATAAACTCACTACTTATGCTATGACAGAACAAATAAAGCATTATATAATTTGTAATAAGGCTAAAAGCACCTTCTGCCATTTTTCCAACTGTTTAGTGACATAGCCTCTCTCATTGAGGTATGAGAAACCCTTAGGAATGGACAAGAACCTAGAAAGATAAAAAAAAAAAAGAAGGTAATTTATGAAAAGGAAAAAGGTCCCTACGCTCTGTATTTCAACATCACAACAGTTTAATGGCTAATCTGAAAAAGCCTGGTCCATTCTCACAATAAATTCTAATAAATTCAAATATTACCCTTAAAATCTTAGCAGTGATGAGCTTTCTGACATGAGTCCAAATGCGCCAGAAACATGCCATTTAATGAATTTATAAAGATTCTTGCAGCTTACCGTAAAAGCAAAAGAACCCCCTTGTCTCCTAAGTGTGTAAGTGCTGGTTTCAGCTGTATAAGTGCATGCAGATTCGCCTTATGAACACAGAACCCGAAACAAAATCAAAAATGGGAAAAAACAGAAAAGTAAAATGTACATAAGTGAATATATTCTTCCATTTGTTTAATAAATTTAATATGTCATTGTGGTATGCTTATGTTAGACAAGAGCCTTAAAGACAAAAACTTAACATTCAGTATATTCTGAATACATTCTAAATAAATAAGTAGTTAAGTAACTATTAAAAGCCCAGCTCCCTCATTTATCAAAACAAATCCTTCTTTCACCTTATCCTCACAGGCTTCATCCAGTATGTCCAGAGCCTCCATAGAAATGGCCTTGTTTCGGTCATGGAGCTGAGTAACCAGCAGCTCGATGCCCCAGTTACTAAAGAACTCCACATTGGCGCGGAGCAGCACTCTCAAGTGCTTTGTGGCATACAGCCTGCAGTTCTGTCACACACATACACACATACATAAGCATGAGTTACTTAGTGGTTATGAGATGTAAAGGTATACTGATTGCAAATGTTAGCAAAAAATACAAACTTTTTAGAGCTGTAAATATCATCAGGAAATTATCTGCTTACATCAGTTGCAGCAGTGAGGATCTTGGAGAGGATGACTCGTGCTAAGCCATCACGGCTATAGTCGAGTGTGGATACAGTCAGCTTTAATAGATGGTCCTGATTCTTCAGGGAGCATAGGTTCAGCAGGCTGTAAAGAAGTAGAAAGAAGGTATCGAGAAATGTAGCGCATTACAGAATTGTCTATTCCCATCTGCTCTAACCACAGTCCATCAACTGAACTCATCAATGATTAAAATATTTTGCCCTGGGAGAGCGCCACACAACTCACCACTGGAAGACACTGCATTTCTCTAGCAACTTAACTCCATTAGGATGGGCAGAAAGAGTGCCCAGAAAGAGAAAGTAGTGCTGGCTAAGGGTATTGAGGAGACCATTGCTTTGCAGGCTGCGATCTGGCTTGAGCCCAGAAGACGAGGACAACCACTGAACAATATCTTTCACTAGATCTTCCAGATACACCTGACCATCCTGAGGACAGAGCACAAGTACATAAAGAAAAAGAAAAGATTTTAAAAGCACATGTAGATATTAAATTGCAAGGTGTATAAGGCCTGTCTGTTTGAACTGACCTCATCTGACTCCAGTAGAAACTCAATGAACTGGCAGCCAACCACAGTCAGCTGTTTGGCCTTGCTGTGATCCAGCTCCAGGCTGGCATACAGTTTACTGCTGGGTTTGTAGAAGAACAGAAGCCTCCGTACAAACCTACAGTAATAATACATATTATTAAGAAAATTCACCATGCAACAACAACACAAGTTTAAGCATGAGTACAAATTACATGTAAAGAAGGAGGGCTAAAGTCAGCATGTTCTTACTTGTGCATTTGCTCATCTCTGTTGCTGCGCAAGTTAACATTTGGCCACTGCAGCATAATTGAAATATAGTAGGTTTAACTTACAGTAAATAACAACATGATTTTTGTTATTGTATGCAGTCATGTGCATTCTTAATAATGCTACCATTTGATCTTAAATTTACTAACCTTTAGTATTGTACCAATAAGGATCCAGTTCCAATCCAAGTTTTGTTTGTGATTGAGAATATGGCTGTCTCTTAGATTCATTAACAATGCCTCCTCAGTGTCCTGAGAACAATATATCACAAATTTACCGTCAAAGCGATATCAACATGCGAAAGACTGACTGAACTGCAATAAATGGTGTTTTTCCAAAACTCTTCCCCCAGTGCCACAGAGAAGAGGGCAAAAAAATCACTGGGCAATTTCTTCATCCTCTGTGCTGCTGTTATAGATTGTTATTTGCTATTTTTTTCTGGCTAAGAACTTACTATAATTTAAATTATGTTTACATTTATTTTTAAAAATATTTTCAGATTTGTTCAATGGTTCAAATGTTTTATGGGAGGCATTAAAATGCTCTGTTTAAGTAAATTCTTTAAAAAAAAAAAAAAAATCTACATAGACTTGTCAGTGTCTGGAGTCTTTATTACCAGCAAATCCAAAGCAGACAAACATTAACACTATAAAGGCTATGTTTTTACTTATCGCATGCGATATCAACACTCAACAACATTATCGCATATTGCATGTTTTCCTGATATCGTACAGCCCTAACATATATGCACTTAAGTTAAGGCATATCGGTACTGCTGAGATCTCAGTGATCAACTACATACTTGCATGAAATTTCAAAATCATACTGTATTGAAAATTTCATTTGCCAAATTACTAATATTTAAAATCTGACATGTATGAAAAAAAAATGAAGCGAACGGATAGTTTGTTTCCTACTTCAACTGAACAACAATCTGAAGTTAAGCTGATATACCTTAATCACATAGATGTCCTTCTGGGGTCGCAGATGTTGCTCTCGACAGTAGTGGGCATCAGCTGACTTGCGAACAATGTGGTCTAGGTAAAGGCTATTAGGCTTGGGGCCACGCTTCTTCTTCTCATGGAAGCGCTTCAGGTAGTTCACTGCAGCACTGGCACGTCTAGCGCAGGAAAGTGAGTTACACACAGAGACATCAAACACCAACAAGTGGAAAATTTAACTGCATGTCTATGGTCCAAAAGAGATCTTAATAGTTTTTGGTGAAGAGTATAAGGTAGCCTTACAGACGCTTCTCCTGTGGAATATCAAAGGAGGCCGCCATGTTCATGAGTGTGGGAAGGCAGTGCAAGTGGTGGCTATGGGAGTGAGGGAGGATGGTATTGGCCTGCAGAAGGATGACAGACAACCAACTCTTAAACAAGACAACTTAACTGTGTTAGACCTGAATTAAAAAAAATTTTGAAGGTGAAAATACTAAGGAAAGATACCATGTGCAGAAGTTCTCCTAAGAGGATAGTTGCACGAACTGAGATATTGTCATCACTGCTAGTGACTACTTCCACCAGTCCCTGAAAACAGGCGAAGGCAAGCAGGCTTAAACATGGTGAATTTAGGGCTATATTTACAAAGGTATCCTCCCTGGGGCCCAACAATATTGATAGTGCTAGTACATCCATGAAAAACCAAATGCTTTAACAAAACATATGTACTTGCAACCTTCACTTGAGAAAAAAAATCATACCTCTAGAAGTCCACTATTGATAAAGGCAGACAGTACAAGTGCAAGGTAGTTGTCCATCAAGTCAGGCCTGTAGACATATGGTAGTGAGATAAAAACATTTTATAAGCACTTCCAACTTGTGTGTGTACAATTTCCAGTTCCATGGGTAGCCACGTCCACCTTTCCCAGGAAACCAATAACACACCATATTTCACTCTCCTCCTGCAATGCTCTTACCTCGATCGTGCCCGGTGAGGAAGAATAATTTTTGCTTCTGAGGCCACAAAGCCATCTGACAGCCTCCAACTATCCTGAAATCTACTGGGATCTACAGAGGAAGATAAAGAGATGTGGAAGCTATTCTGTACCTGTATTCCAGGGAAATGTAACATTTATATTAAAACTCAAAAATAATACACGGTATGTATTAAGGAAAGGGGATGTCACCATATGGTCAAATTTAAACTCAAAAAGCACACTGCATAGTAATATAGAAAGGCAACACTCTGTCTTATTGTCTAGTTCCCAATAAGGTGGGTCAGAACTCACCCACACTAAGAAGAGCTTCAATAAAATCTTGTGTAGCTATGGGAACGGGTAGACGAAATATGTCATATAGCACCTCCAGTAGGCCTTTCTGCGTAAGTAAAAAAGTGCACCATTACAATAAACATTTAATATTTATACTACAATACAGATGCCTAATACTAAAAACGCTGTCACATTTAAGGTTATCTGTGTCTAAATACCCTCACTTCCACATTGGGTATGCACAGTAGGCCAATAAGGGACTGGATGCCAGAACTGCCTGACTTGCAGAGGTTAATGATGCCTGTTTAAAAAAAAAAAAGAGGACAATGAGGTACAGAAGCTCAAAATTGTTGTAAAGCACCTGGACAATGTTTTTGTACTTATGCTTTGTACTACATCAGGCATTAACTAGGACAGATTCATATCATATAATTGGAACTGCAATGCAAGTATAATCTGAATTAATCTATATTTTGTGTGCATGCTTAAAAGAGTTACGTAAAAGCATGTCACAAGTCAGATTACTTACCAGACCACGAACGGAAGGAGGCAACAATGGACATCTTACTGGCAAGAAATCGAGCCTCTCTGTCCTCCCTAGGGTGATTATCACAGGTTAAACTGTACAATGGCTTCATTTTCTAACATAAATGTGATAAAACAAGCTGCATGATGAAAGCAAGTTCCAAGATTAATAGCACAATCTTGCACACTCACTTGAGCTGTCCCTCTGTGGTGTCTGGGTTGTGTCTGTAGTGGAAGTCTGTATAAGGAGCCAGGATTTGCTAAATGGTTGAAGATAAGCAAAAGTTTTTAGAAAGGTTTTTTTTTTTTACTCCATATCATTAAAGCACAGGGAAAGCAGCAGCTGTACCTCCAGCTCAACGTCAGAGCGCACATACTGACGTGTATGAGGGTGATTGAGCAGGTGCAGAATGGTAGTCATCAGAGCTTCATTGATGCGACTAAGCTGGCAGTCGATCACATTCTTCAGGATGGTTTTGAGACCACCCCTTCGAGCCACAATCTCCGGATTCTTCAGTGCTGTGCAAATGTGACCAAACAAATCACTTCACATTCAGTTCGGCATTATAAAAGTAAAAGGCCTGTGTCTGTGTGCACCCACCAAGTTCACATATAATGGCAATGCAGGCGCGCACCATGCGGTCACGCTCTTGCAGGCCATCACTGCCTACAGCTATGAGGGAGTTTGTGATAGAGCTCGGGAAGAGCTGAGCATTCACAGTGATCATCTAAAAAAGGTGAAGCAAGAGTGGCAAAAGAAAAAGATGGAGAGATAGACAGTTATTCGACTGGCAATATTCCTTCTAAAATTTCCAGACAACAAACATGCAAAACAAACTTGTAAAACTACACATTCATTACCATAAAATATTAATTTCAAATAATATTATTTTTTAGCACACATGACAGTGTACTATGAAAGAATACGTTAAAGCGTCTGGGTCTTTCAAGGCAAATCTAAAAATAACCATCATCAGCAACTACATCTGAGTTGGGTGTCTCACCTTTCTCACTAGTCGGAGAGCCTGAGTGCGCTCAACTTCATTGCTTTGCTGAATATCAATGCACCTGCACAGTGAGGAAGCAACAATAGGTTACAAGAATGGCCTCAATGGCAAATAACACAGCAGATTTGTGAGCGGAAATACAGGCTTTTTTTATGATCTATGATTCTACTAAATGATTTTAAAACTAATTGAATATAAGAACACAGAAGAGTCAGATTTGTTAGAATGAATCCTATCATAAATGATTAACTAGTCATAATTTAACAACAGAAGTTGGTCTGCATTATCACTGCATAAACAATTACATGATTCATCAGAGCATTGATTTAATGCGTGAGATAATGTGTTTGGATCCACAACTGTGGACTGTCCACAAGTGTTGCAGGATATGTACCATAAAATAATTTTCACAAAACATTGTCTGTCTTTCAGGTTTGCAGATGATTGCACATGCCAAAACCATGACTTTGTTTAAGTTGTGCAGCCCTGAACAGAAATGAACATGGGTTCTCTAACTTAACAATGACAAAGAAACCGACCTCAAAGTACCCTTTTATTGGAATTCTTTGAGGTGTGACCCTGTTCCTGGAACATCCAGTTCAGAGATCCCCTGCTGCCAGCTGAAATGTGCACAGACAGTACAGGCACAAAGGGAGCGCTACTCCCCTCCTGCACAGCAACACTGCAGTGTGCCCCTCGAAGCCTACCATTTTACACTGATCCTAAGTAGAGCCGACATCCTCTTCCCTAGGTCTCTCACTCAGCCCCCCGTCTCCAACACACACATACACACGCACACCCTCTCTCTGACTCTCAATCTAATCCTAACATGAACTGATTCAGTCTTCTCAAAGACTTAGCATCATGCTGTGTTAGTGGCAATACATGTACTTAACTGTCCCTAGAAAAAAAGACCGTCCAAAATTAACCTAAATTTATCACTAATGCCAAACATAGAAGAAACAGTTTTTAGAATGGGCTAAACACACCTGGCAATTAGGTAATCCACCTGGAAGCGTAAAACTTTCTGGAGGATAGTACTGTCTCTGATCAGGTAGCGGAGAGCGCGCAGACCTGCTGCCCGTACTTCCTTAGCTTCATTAAGTAGAGCAAGTCGAAGGCTGGGAAATAAACAAGGAATCAAATTGAATAAGATATTAGTCCAACGCTGTATACTTCCAATATTCCAAAAAGGTTCAATTCCTGTTCAAGGTAGCCCTCACCAGATAATGATTTCATCATAGGTAAAGCCAAACTTCTCTTGTGAATGGCTGACATTGCAAAGTAGCTATGTGAAAGGTAAGAGACATGTCAGTAAAACAAACATTATTTATAAGTATGACTTTAAAAACTGCCTCTACAAGACCATCTACAAGACAGCGGAGCTACAAATGATCATCAAAATAGCTAAAACATCTAAGCTAAGTTTGTGTGGTCAAGGTTTAAATTAACAGCTTAGTCTTAAACCAAATACTTTAGAGCAAAAGTAAATTAATCGCAAATGATGTGACAAACCTTAATGAAGTTGTTCAGGTGACCCAATTTGCGCATGTTGGAAACACCCTGCTGTTTGGCAACATTTTGGAGAATCTCTCGCAAGTTATCTTTAGGGTCTGTAAAGAGATGAAATCCCACAAAATGATGGGAACAATATGTAGAACAATGTGTGCTTGTACCATACTATATTTCCACAGGACATTGACAGGAGAGGTTAATGAATGAATTAAAATTTAAGCAGAAGGAATGAGCCTCTGGCACCACAATCACACATGGCAACAAAGCTGACACAACAGAGAGATCAAGGTGATGTTATGATGCCATGACTCAACATCTAATTTCCCCTCCAAAGAGATGACTGCTGGTCAAACATAGATCAACCATTTGATACAATGTGAGTCTGCCCATAAAAACTTTGTACCATAAAAAAGGAAGTCTCTCTAACATCACTAATTTAACAATGACCATTTGTGTAGGATCTTAACAGAAGCATTGTTTCTTAAGAATATACACAGTCACAGTGTAACATAAATATAAATAAATATGTAGAGATATGTAAATAAAGTTAAAATTTATAGTAATTTTCTTTTTATTCCACTAATTTGGTAATTTAACTAAACTAATACAAATAATAATAGTATAACATAACATCACAGTATCATGTTTTACATAAAAGGTATGGATTTTTTTTGTGTACTTTTGCAAAAAGTCTTGAAATGTTTTGCTTTTCATATATTTAAAGTAAGTCATCCAGGCAGGTTTCAGCATGCAAACCACTGAGAACATTAATCAACAGATGTGTGAACCATATTTCTATGTATGGAGGTAATAATGGTATAATTTGAATATCAATCAAGTCTCACTTAAAACTGTGAATTTTGAATTTGGTCATACTGACAGTACAACATTGTGAAAATATCAGTCTCACTCCACTAAAACTCTGTTAGAGCAGGATTATTGTGGGATTTTTCATGATAACATTTGGAACAGATTTGAGAGACCCATTCCTACTTAATAACAGTATCAATATTGCATACTTCAGTGTAAACATATCATTAGATTCTTCAGCTATGTTTAATTATATGTTACTACTTTCACAACTTTCAACAACGGCATGGTCATATGATAAAGGGAGTAATCTTATGGGTATGGTGGGGTTCTCAACAATGCTAGTTTGAAAAGCTGCAATGGCAGATTTCATGCTTACTGACTCAAAGTGTTTTTTGGCTGTGGCCTAAAAGATTGGTAATTCTGCTGAAAACAAACCTTCTACACGAGAAAATGGACTCCATTAGGCACCAGGCATACACACCACTTCAACACAAATAAACGAAAAACTGAAAGTGCACTCAGCAGTCTATACTCGGAATTAAAAGGATGTGGTACAATTACTGCACCCATAGCTCCCACTTAGAAACACAAACCTTGCATTTACCATAACATAAACAAAACAGTACTAATGCATGAAACAGCAAGTCCAGCTTGATGTCAACATGCAAAGAATTGAAGGGTCTCAATATGTCAGATAACTTAAGCACAAAGTGGATTGTCCAGTTTGAATGTCCTTTGGCTCCTATCCAAAAGACAGGTTTAAGTCATCAGCTAACTGAGAAATCCAGCTTTGTGACAAGGAACTCAATGAAGACTCAGCCAAGTGTATTCAAACTCTTTTGAACTCGAAAGACATCCATGTTACAGGCAAGATGCATGTCCACCATTAAAAATGTCACTGCTGTACACGAAATAATTACAGTACCAGTTTTTTTCTGAATAGCTACAGTCATATTGAAAGTCCTGAAAACTACATTAGGTACTAAAAGTATTAGTGTGCTATCCAGACATATGTCAGTGTCTAAATGACATACGGTCTGGTATCCAGTACAGAAGTCATGGTAGTCTCACAAAAAAGTCGAGGAGTTAAGTAATTATTCCCTTGATTAACCTGGTCGACAGACACCAACATACAAACCAAACCAATTCAAAAACCACAACATAGGCAGGTAGCTGTCTAAAAAGGCTGTAGAAATGTATTACAAACAGGACACCGATAGTAGCATAGAGGTTAACGGATTAAAATATTACATTTACCCGAATCAGCCTACTCAAAAAAATAAGTATTCATTTTATAATCTCGAAATTGATGCATTATGAAGGTAATGATCACATCTACACCCATATCACTTTCAGATTTAGTACATATAAGGGGATTTTATACAATTAGACTATGGTAGGGATCGCTTTTATTAGTCTTACATTTACATTTAAAGTCATCTCGTCTCAAAAAGTATTTGATAATTTTTAAAAAAAAAATCTTTCGTTGATTATCTTGGTGCTCAGACACAAACAAACCAAACCAACCAAAAACAACATAGGCAGCTAGGTGGCCAACAAGGCTGTAAAATCAACCAGAACCAAAGCCCGCCAGGCTTTCCAGACTTAATACGACTCACTTCAAATATTTGTTAATGCAGTTCAGACGCAACTGCAAGCACAAAAACATGCCAGGAATTGCACTTCTGTGACAGATTCAACTTGGCTGGAGGGTTTTGGGGTGCAAAGGCATCCAAGCTCCCAGGGCTGGAGGATGCTACTGTGTGAGAAACAGCATGGTCGTCAAGGGAGACCAAAAAACGCGTTGATAAACTGTCTTTAGGCGTTTCTTGTTACTATTCTTTTTTTGTCTTTTTTTTAACCCATGCATTTGCCCCACAGGAGCAGTAATGAGGCGTTAGTCTTGGGTGAACCCACCTCTAGTCAGATCGAGCGGTACATTTTCCTCCCCACTGTCATTCCGACCTGTCAAAACAGAGACAGCGCAGGGTAAGCCCGAAAAGAAGTCTCAGATACAATATGTTATCACAAAATCATGTTTTCTAGCAGGATAAAACGATCTGCGGTCCGTCCCGAATCCACAACTCCTCACCTCGCATCCGTATACTTCGGATAGGACGAGCTCGGATGCTAAGCGCCATCTTTCCACAGACAATTCACAACACCGGAAACCGCGCGGGACATCGCGAGAACGGAATTGGAACGGGGCGAGACGTTCGTCAACCCACGTCACACACTGTCGTGTGTGGATTATCGTGTTCAGAAAGTAAAGTAGTCCTTTATAATCAGGCGTGAACACACCACCCTACAGCACACAGTGTGAACGATATGAAATTCTTACTCTGTATTTAACTCATTGTGTGTATCTTGCCACTAGCAGTCGTGGGATTCAATCCCACGACCTCCCGATCACGGGGGCAACTCCCTAACCACTAGACTATGAGGCGCCCCAGACCAAAGAACCGATGGTCCCTGAGAATGAAATTAGTCATGAAAACTAGAGAAAAAATTTTGAAGAAATTTTAAGATGGGCCTGCCTGGTGTTCCTACTAAAGTGGCCGGTCTGTGTCGTATGAAACTTTGTATGGAGAAAGGTTAACGAGCAGAACTCAATTAATTTAAATATGGCCAAAAATGTAAGAAGAATGAGATATTTTGAAGGACATGGCCTGATGTTTCATGCACAGTTTCACATCTTTTGGTCACTGAACACTAAAAGTTTTGTCTCCTGAACTACATTCATCTGAATGGGGTCAAAATGCATAACTGTGAATAGGGGAAAAGGGATGAGCGATAAGCAAGGAAAAAACAAGTGCTGGTCTTATTCATTTCAATGGACAGGCCCATAATAATTTATTGATGAAAATCTATATGCACAAAGGTAAATTATGTTTTGTAAAATATCAAAATTTAGACTATATCAGCAAGCTTGCACCTGCTGTGTAATTCTTTGGTCCTGATTTGTAATACGTTTATTAACTGTTCAGTTTGATTAATTATTCAATTACTCTGTCTGGAATTACCAGGTCAGATAAGTGCCATGCTTGAATTATGCTAAATTAAATAAAAAAGAAAAAGGCCACCATTTCATTAATTATGGGAAAGAAATAGTAAATTAACATGGAAAAATTTTACATCTAAATATCTGTTGTAGAAGAGAAAAACAGGGAGTGTGAAGGTTTAGAATGGCTAGTAGATTATTGTAAAGATTAGAAACTAGGATTTAGCCTGGACTGGCATGGATCGAAAGTTGACTAGTGAAATATCTCAGCATATAGAGCCCACACAGCACTAAAGTGTATGTTCATTTAAGTGATAGAAAACACATGGCCTGCAAGACTGCAGGATTACGCACAAAGTATGTTTTAAAGAAAAAGTGTCACAGTAGAATCTGGAAAGGTTGTTGATACTGTGAAAATATGTCTGTTCATTTTAGTCATGTTTATGTTTTTTTTATGAGTTGATTATGTAGTTGTTACTACTTTTCTCTATTTATGGATTTGCTTGTTTATGCTGGTTATTTTAAAACAAAACAAAGGAATGGCTCACTGAAAAATCACATATACCAATTTCCCCCTTGTTGTTGTTGTTGCTGCTGCTGCTGCTGCTGCTGCTGCTGTTGTTCATGATGTTATATATATCGGATTCGCGGGCCTTCACGGGACTACAACCTCACGGCATATACATTTCATGCAGTTTCGCATCTTTTTACTGAGAGAAAGATGTTGCCATGGAAGAAGAAAAGAGGAAGGCCTGGGAGGAGGTTTACGGATATATAGTGAGGGAGGACGTGCAGGTGGCTGATGTGAAAGAGGAAGATGCAGAGGGCAGGAAGAAATGGAAACAGATGGTCTGGTGTGGCGACCCCTGACGGGACCAGGAGAGTGAACTAGACTCTGAAGGCGAAGTGCAGCTTCATATGGGTGAAATTGTGCTCCTTCTACAGCAGGCGGCAGAAAAGTGCCGTACAAGGTTCAGTCTGCTGTAAAAACAGAAAAAGAAGAAACATCAGGAGGCTGCCGGTCAACTTTTATTCCCAGATAGAAGTAAGAACATGCTATAACATTTTAAACACATTTCCAAACTGAACTTTAAAAAAAACATGTTTAGATAATTATTGTGAGTGGATGTTTTGAGTCATGGTTCCTACGGTTACAGTCTCCTCGTTGCAATGCTAGCTTTCCACATGTGGAACTAACATTGGTGAACGTTTAGACATATATATTTTTTAATGAAATACAAGTCTTTATTTATGTTGTTGTTTTGCTGTTAAATACTTTAACTGCAAAACTGATAGGGCTAGACTTCTGGCAGTGGTTACTGTAGATGATACGTTTGTTTTTTCAGTAAGGCCAGTATTGAAAGGCATGAAACCGCACTAAACACTTTTAACACGAACGTATTTTTCTTCTTCTTAAGGTTATTTTTGGGGGCAATGGGTCGCTCTTCCAAAGACAAACGCGATATTTACTACAGGCTGGCTAAAGAAGAGGGTTGGAGAGCCAGGAGTGCCTTCAAACTGCTTCAACTGGATGAAGAATTCAACTTATTTAAAGGCAAGACTGTGTTCAAAGTTTATCATAGTATATATGTGCACCAATCATTCTGATTACTGAGTTGTTCTTCATGGACTTATTCTTCATTGTCTTTGTTTCTTTTTTAGAGATTCAATAATCAGTTTGAAATGATTTGTCCAGACACCTCTTTGTAGTTAGTAAATTCAGTGCACCCACTGCTGACATGTTAGTTGGAGTGGCATTTGTGGCCTAGAGCCAATCATCCAACACCAGTAATGCTAGTCAGCCATTCCTAATACTCTTAAATACTGAACACAATCAAATCATAACAGCAATGATCTAACTTTTAGTCCAAAACATTCACAGATGAGTAGAGGTCATTACTGAAAAAAACAAACAGAGGGTTTAAGCTTCCCCTTGTTTTTAAGATTCAGAATTATTTATTTGTCACATATATGGTTATACAAGGACAATATATGAGAATGTGCCCCTGAAAACACTTTGAGACCATGCAGTAAAGTTACAATTAATTAAAGAGAATTAAAGAGCATAATAAAATATCTAGAGAAAAAAATATATTCAATAAACATTACAAATGTAAAGCAGGATGTGCAGTGTACAGATGTAATAGTATGTGTACAGTGAGGTAGAGACTTAAGTTAATTTTGCAAATTTCCCACAAATAATAGGTTTTCTTATCTTGTAACAAAAGGTTAAATTTTGTGATTGCCTGTCTTGTTATGACGGGTCATATGGCCCGAGGATAGAAGCTCCTCCTGAGCCTTTCTGTTTTGTGAGAATCATATATAAGAAAAGATGATCATGATATACATCCAGTATAGAAGTATGTAAGACTGTAGCTTTTCCATAGGTGTGAGTCATGCAGTGGACTTGTGTGCTGCCCCTGGGAGTTGGAGCCAGGTTTTGAGTCGTAAACTTCGGTGAGTTCACAGCGTAGCTGTGTGCTTTTTCTTCTGTGAAGAACAAATCAAATTGAACTTTAAATTTTCTTCTTTTGTTTGTGGAGCAGATGTAGCAGGAAACGTTGTTCTATGCAATGGCAAAAATGTGGTATATCCCTTCCATGTCATACCTACAGAGGAAATGAGTCAAGTGAAGATGTGAAGATTGTAGCAGTAGACCTGCAAGCTATGGCTCCTCTTCCAGGGGTCACTCAGATTCAGGGTGACATTACAAAGGTACAGCATTGTGCATTCCAAATCTGACCTGTTGTGTTTAGGTAATATTGTGCTAGTGTTGTTTGACTTAAAACGTCCTGTTAATTGAACACATTGCATATTTTTATTGATTTGCAGGTTTGAATACCGTTAGAAATTAAAAATGATCTCTTTTGTGTGTGTTTTAGATTTCCACAGCTCAGGAGATTATTAGGCATTTTGAGGGACAGTCTGCAGACTTGGTGGTGTGTGATGGAGCTCCTGATGGTGACTATTTTATATCATTCAAACACTGCTGTCTATCTGTTAGAGGTTCTGTACATGATTTTCTGTAGCTTCTGTAGCTTTTTGTCTTTTTGGGGAATATATATATACATACAGTACAGGCCAAAAGTTTGGACACACCTTCTCATTCAATGTGTTTTCTTTATTTCCACTATTTACACCATAGATTCTCACTGAAGGCATCAAAACTATGAATGCACACATGTGGAGTTATGTACTTGAAGCTCATCAAGAGAATGCCCAGAGTGTGCAAAGCAGCAAAGGGTGGCTATTTTGAAGAAACTAGAATATAAAACATGTTTTCAGTTATTTC
>JBBJLR010000024.1:7954744-7965053 GCA_037577145.1 Brachypetersius gabonensis
AATATCCACTTATATAGCCTACAGGAGTTTCACCCCTCCAATTTATACTTAAGTTATCAGTGAACTGACATATGGACAGTTCAGGGTCATGGTCCGGCAAATGAATAAAACATGAACAATGCAAACTCAAATTATGAAAACACATCCAAGTTATACAGCATCTTAGTGTCAGTGTAGGTTAATGCAATGGTGGATGTGAGCACGTTTTAAATTTTTAGATGTTTCCATTATGATCAACAGAGCGGTCAGTGATCCCATAATGACTGACAAAGTTGTTCACTTTGGTGAAAAATCTGATTTTACAGTTTATGTAAACCAGATATAGATGATCAGTTAAGACATGTTTGATATCTGATTTTTGCTTCTTTAGATTAGCACTACGAGTTTTACCGCAAAGACAACCTATGCATTGGTGGCAGGGGCTTCAAAGTGCTGCAGGGAACACCATCTTCTGCGGATCTATTTTCCCTGTTTTCAAACACTTTGTGTCTAAATTGAGCTAAGTGTTGTATAGATGTTTATGCAGTCAATGATTTTCATTATTGCAGATGTTAATACAATATATTAATTAGGAGGCTTTTGACCTAATTGTCTAAACTGACTGCCTGGTCAGCTACATAGTGAAGTTTTGTTTAGTTTTAAAGCTAATCGCTAAGTTATACTGTCCTAGACTGCTCTGACACATTAGTCAAAATGTTTGAATGGTGATAGTTATTGTCAATATCTAAAATTATGTATGTATGTATGTACGTATCATAAATGGATTTCTCAGTATTAGAAGTAAGACATGCACAAGTGTTTGTCTCTTTTCCTTTCCAGACCCTACTCGCCTGCTATTCCCAGAATTCCGTGTGTATCTCCAGAGACTGTCATGTTGGATCAGGTACTGGTTTGTAGACCTTTTAAGCATTCAATTTAAAACAATGCTTTCTTTTTTCTCACATGAAGTGATCTTTCATACATTTTTATGAGTGCATAAGTTTGTATGTAACCTGTGGTGTCCTGTATGTCTACAGCACACCCCTGTCCCTCTGCCTAAAGAATATGATGAGGACTCTCTGATTCCCAGTAGTCCAGCTACAGAAACCTCAGACAACGTTAGCCCAGTTGCAAGCCCCATCCACACTGGGTAAGTAGAGTCTGTTAAAAATAATCCACTTTAAAAAAATGTTTCACTAATGTACTGAAGGCTAATGTACTGAAGTATCTAACAAACAATACAAGTTTTACTCCAACAATTAGCATAATGTAAACTCCAATCATCACACATCTGTCCTAAAAAAAAGATTAAAAGGGTAAAATACCTAAGAATTGACTGATACTACTACAAAAATAGTTTTTCAGTTTTTACAGATACTTTAAAAAGTCTTACAGGCATCTTTGATGTGGTTTGAAGTATGTTTGTGATGCATTAGGCAAGCCATTGGAAATATGCTAATAAAAGGATATAGGCTTCCATTACTTGTTAGTCTCCTCAGCCATGTTGGACAGCTGTTGGCCTGGTAGTGAGGAAGTTGTTCCTTCAGTCAGAAGGTTGTGGGTTCGAATCCCAGGGCTGCTAGTGGTACCATGGAGATACTCTTGGGCAAGATACTGTCCCCACACACTGCTCCCTGGCTTCATCTGGTGAACTGTGGTGTGTTCATGCATGACTAAAAGGGGTCACTTTACTTGTTTCATTCACAGCTCCCATTCAAACACTCATGTCATTTTGTGCTGTTGATTGCTGCTTGATTGACAGGTTTCTGGTGAGTTTCATGGTGGATGCGAGGGGTGGGTCCATGCGTGGCAGCAGGCACAATGGGCTACGAGTGATCATTCCCCCACGCACTTGTGCTGCTCCTACGCGCATTACCTGCCGTCTGGTTAAGCCACAGAAACTCACCACGCCCCCTCCTCTGGTGGAGGGAGAAGGCCTCGCCTCTCGCATCATCTCACTGGGACCCTCCAGCATGCAGTTCCTCGGGTGAGCCAGACCTGCTATGCTGTAGAGCCAGATTAAACTTTCTTTTTTGTTTGGTAACTCCTTGAACATTATTTGTTTTATTCGATTATTAATCGAATTAAGATGTATTATTCTACTATACTATAGTTTATTGTACTATGCATTATTCAGTAATTACAATGAAACAAATACATAGTTATGAGAGCAACAGAATGCAAACTGATTAAGAAGAACTGTTAAAAATTTATTGAAAATGTCAAGCAATCTTGTTGGCTCCCAGACTATTTATTGAATGATATTAATTTATGTTACTCTGTAGTATTTATAAGTAATTAGGTAGATGGAGTAAATTGTTGAATTTCAATTCACATCCCTATGTGTAATGCAGATAATTCAGCGGTGTGTGTTTTTTTTGGATATGCGGCAATAGTGCTGTGCTTTAATCCTGACGTTATGTTTCAGGCCAGTGATTGTAGAGATTCCTCACTTTGCTTCTCTGGGGAGGGGTGATCGAGAGCTAGTTGTGCTGCGTAGCGAAAACGGCTCTGTCTGGAAGGAGCATCGTAACCGCTACGGTGATGATGTGCTAGAAACCATTCTCAATGGCATGGATGAAGGTGAATCTCATCATGTTGACCACTTACTTAACAACATGAAACTGCATGAGGCAAAAGGCTAAGATTAAAATTTTCAAACTCTTTCTATTCAGAACTGGAGAGTCAAGAGGAGCTAGAGAAGAAAAGAATCCGTCGAATCATATCCACAGACTTCCCCCTTTACTTTGCGGTGGTGTCACGTGTCCAGCAGGAGAGTGATCTGATTGGTCCAGAAGGTGGTCAACTTATCAGTAAACTGGTGCCCCAGGTCCAGGCCATCTTCCCTGAGACTGCTGTCACAAAACGAGTGCGGCTGGGACTACAGGTAAGAATGTGTCTTTCTGTCAGCACAGCTACACTTGTCTGTTTGACCTCTTTTTAAATCAAGGGTAGTAAAATTGGGGTTACCACCTCCTTGTAACCCCATTATTAATATTACATTAATAATACATTGCCAGTATCATTTACTGTACTGGAAAGGCTTATTCAAGGTACTGGAACACTGCTGTAAAGACTTGACTTCCTTTAACCACAAAAGAATTAGGGGCAGGTACTATTGCTACTGGGCATGGTGACATTCTGCTCATTTGCTGCAGCTCCAGAGCATCATTTTCAATTGAAAGTGCTCATCTGTAGAAATTATAGAATTTATGTATTTATGCACATCTGGATATGTTTGGACATATAATGTGTAATATCTAGACTTTTCTATGAAAACCAAGGTTTGTGAGTTCAACCTTGATTCAGTTCTGAAATATATGTATATAATTTAATATTTGTATAATATAGTGTTTAGGACAGACAGTGAGGTCTGTTATGCTGTTTTTCTGTTTCAGCATTGCAAACTAAGTAACAAACATTACTGTATAGCCATATCTAGTATTTCTGTTTAAGTGCTCATTATTGATTTTGTAGCTCTTGTATTTTGTAGCTCTTTGGTGTTTTATCTGCTCATCGTGCATTCTCTGCTGAAAAGAACCATGTTTAATGTTCTAAAGTGCTTTTTTATTTGCTTTGTTCATTTTCACTAATGTAGTAAGTCTGCTTGTACATCCAGTTTCTCCTTAATTTCCTTCATTAAACAGTAAGAACATGTGGTGAAAACAAATGACAATGAGGAGGAGACCATATCTGTAATTCAGTGTAATTACTCTTCTCTTCTCTTCTCTTCTCTTCTCTTCTCTTCTCTTCTCTTCTCTTCTCTTCTCTTCTCTTCTCCTCCCTGTCTATCCAGGCCCAGCCAATCCCTGATGAGTTATTGACTCGGCAGTTAGGTAATCAGGCCACGTTCAGCCCTGTGGTGACGGTTGAGCCACGCAGACGTAAGTTCCACCGGCCTATTGGCCTGCGTATCCCCCTGCCCCCATCATGGAGGGAAAGTCCACGCGATGCTGGAGAGGGAGACACCACCAGCCTGCGTCTCCTTTGCAGCGTCATTGGTATGCTCTTATGGGTCACACGAGTTTAGGTTTCTGAAAGAGGTAGATTTGATTTTGTTGCAATACGTGTCATATCAGCTTTGATATGCCTGCCCTGCCAAAGCTCTGGGAAAGGCCTGAAACAGACTGCTGTCCAGCCTGGAGAGGGACAAAGGGATAAGTATAGACTGAACATGATGATTCCAGATGGTGCTGGTTGTGAAAAAGGACATGAGGTCCACAGAGTTTGTAAAAAGCTGTGACACTCTCCCTGCAGGTGGCACAGCCCCAGCTCAGTGGGAGGACATCACTGGTACCACCAAGCTCATGTACTCCAACAACTGTGCCAACTTCACCACTAATGTCTCAGCAAGGTGAGACACTCCAGAAAACTATTCACTGCCTTTCCCAAACAAACTCCCATTTATGCAATATTCTTTATATGTAAAAAACAGATTTAAAAAAATCTGTAATTCATGCTAATTATTCTTATATGCATACACTACCAAAATATGTTATGAAACATTTTTTTAAACTAGATAGCAAAATATACTGTGGAGTGAGGCTCTAAAGTCCATGTGCCTCTGTCTCTGTTTTTAGATTCTGGCTTGCAGACTGTCCTCGAACAGCAGAGGCTGTGACTTTTGCCAATCTGCTATATCGCGAGCTGATGGCGGTGCCATACATGGCCAAGTTTGTGGTGTTTGCTAAGATGAATGAGGCACGGGAGGGCCGCCTACGCTGCTACTGCATGACTGACGACAAGATGGACAAAACCCTGGAGCTACATGAAAACTTCACAGAGGTGGCACGCAGCCGAGACATTGAGGTCAGTTCTAATAAATGTAATGGAGTTGTTTGAGCATCTAGTAGGGCTGTAACGATACACCAAACCCACAATTCGGTTCGTATCATGATTTTTGACCCACAATTCAGTTCGCGTCACGATTCTTTTAATCAATAAACGCTTCAACACCGCGTCTTTTGCATTCAGTCTGTACAGAACACCCCAAGGAATCACCATAGGCTGGCAGAACCAATACTTCAGCTACCAGTTGACCATTGTCCAAAGCTAAAAACACTCTGTCCAGCTGGCCAAACTCACTCAAAACACAACAAAACTCTTACAAACAAACTCCCCAGCAGTTTTATCACAACCAGCCAGCTTATAGAGGCTTATAAAGTGAAGTGTCCTAATTTCCTTTTACTTACATTCGAAGAAATTTAGATCGGATACGTGTGCCTCCATAGGCGATTCTTGTGGATTTTAGACTATAACTCCATCTAGGAAGGTCAGAAAGACTCGCCGGAGGGCTTATTGAATCATAGCAACTTCTACTATTGGTGAAATTGAAGTGAAAATACACCAATCACAGTGTAAAAAAGGTTTTATTAGGAGGTGTACCACCCACAGGCTGTCCCCCTAGCAGTCAAAGCTAACAGATGTGATAGCCTTGGATCTGGACAGGAAAGATAGCTCTGGGAGTTGGAAGGGGTGTGTTGCGATTCTGCCTTCTCACACTGTAACACAGGTTCGTGGATCTGAGTGTCACGATTTCGGTTTCATATTGCATGTCGTTACAGCCTCTAGCATCTAGGTCCACCGATTGTACTTCTGCTTTTTATGCTGTTTTTTCTTCTATGTCTTCTTTTCTTTATTTTGTTTCTTCTTTTTCTTCTTTCATGTTTGTTTTCTTTTGTTCTTATTCCTCCTGATCTTTCTATCTACAGTAATGCATATTTTTTAATACTTCATTAACATAATAACAACTGTGGTACACAGTTGGATTGAATTGTTTATGGGTCGAATAATTGCTGTGGTAGTAAATTCAAGAAATCATGCACCTGTTTTAATATTTATGTTATATCTAGTGATGGGCTGATCCATGTTTTTGCAGTTCCGATTCGATTACGATACACGACTGCCAATACAGATTCCGATATAACATATCTTTTTACTTTAATATTAGCATTATTTTTGTTTAAATTGTTCTGTTTGTTAATTAGGTTACATCACAGAATAAATAAACTACTAAGCACTTATTAGAAGAGCAAAAAATATACACAACTGTATTGAATTTAAAGGCACTGCAAAGGAATTTATTTATGTCACACTTCACAAAAAGGTAGCAGCAACAGCTGTAAATATTGATAAATATCAAAACCACAACAATCTTTTCTGAATCATATAAATAGTTCAAGTATTACGTTCATTTTAGCTGCAACAACTGTGTAAACAATAAAGTGCAAAACTAATACATTTTAAATAACATGAATTTGAAGACATGACATGGATGTAATCTAACCTCTTCTGTATTTAAGGTGCACCGGCCGAGTTACGTGATGCCCATCTCTAGTTATATCTATCACCTAGGATTTAACAGTGTTTGTCTTTGCTTTGCTTATCCTTGTGGTGCAGTACTCTAGCCAGAGTATGTTGTGTCTGGCTATATTATATTCAGTGGGGGCTCATGTTGCTGAATAAACAAATTTCTTTTCAGTTTCCCTACACAGGCAAAACAGGTGCCAAGCTTTAATGTTTTCAGGGGCTTATTGTAAATGAAACGATGTATATTTATCTGGTGGGAGTGTTTAATATATGTGGTTGAGTCACTGCATAATTGCCATCCTGACTCACACTTTTCCCCATTTCTTTTGCTCTGTTTTTCCACCCTTAGGTAATGGAGGGGATGCCTCTACACTTAGAATGTTCTGGAAACCTGGTTCCAGTGAGGAAGGCAACTCAGCAGCCTCGTACTTTCAGTTTCCAGGCCTTTAGAGACAACAGACTACCCGTCTCAGTGAAGGTCCGTTTTGTGTCTTTATCTGTGTGTGTGTGTGTGTGTGTGTGTGTGTGTGTGTGTGTGTGTGTGCGTGTGCGTGTGTGTGTGTTTGTTTCATACAGCCCAGCGGTATATCTACCTTCCCCATCTCCGTGTGTCTATTCAGACCATTCTGCACCTGTTATATATCATCGCTCTCATATTTTTTAATATAAGACAATATGTACTATGAATTTAATCTTAATATTTAAGATGCTATAAAATATGTGATCACAGAAATAGTGACATAAATTGGAATGGTTTTCACAGTTCTGTTAAATTAATACAGAGGCAGAACAACTGCTGCACCCTTAGTGCACAGCTTTTCTTGAGTTAACTCAACTCGAGGACTCTACAGTCGTTCAAAATGTTTCTTAACTAATGTTGTTTAGTTCTGTATCACAGCCAAGTAAACAATATGGAAGTCATTTTTACTTATTCTTCTTCACTAGCACACACTCTTTGTGTTACACAGTCCCACCAGATATCTTCTCTTTTTCGACTCCTAGTTGAATGACACTGCTGATCTCCTGATGGTGGGGGAATGAGACACTTGCTCTACTTGTAAACCCCTAAATTTATTGTGGCCACAAATGTTTAATACACTTTAAAAAATATTGTTTTTAATTACAAGACTTTTAATTTTTGACGTATTTATGATTATATTAAAGTAATTGAACATTCAAATTGAAATAATACGTTAACATAAACATTAGTGTTGTTCTCTTACCCATTAATGTATAATAGTTACCAACAATTATTTAAAAATAAAACTAAAATAATATCAAGAAATTTGGATTTTAAGTGCTCTGAGTGATCTTGTGTTATATGTCATGTGATACTGAGGAATTTTAAGTATATAAAAGAAATCTAACTTCAGGGGCTCAATAACATGAAGGTTGACACCAGTATCAGGAGATGAAATAGTTTTGCAGTGTGTACTTAGCTGACACGCAGAACTAAAAACATGAGTTAGGAGGACCTTTCTAAATAAAGATGTATGAGTTAAACAAACTCTTGTGTGCTGAAAGCTGTGCTGATATTGGAATGTTGAGCTTACTACAATTTTTTTACTGTTGTTTTGTAAAGTTAAATAAATGAAGGCATTTATTTTAGTCCTTCTGTATCATATCGTACATTTGTGCAAAAGCACAGTACAAATTCTACATGAGGTTTTTTGTATAGTTAAAACCCTAATGTGTATATTTACATTTACGGCATTTGTGTGCTCTTAAGTGTGTGTATACATGTTTATACTTGTCACCATTGTTCAGTGTTAAAACCCTTCTTTGTAGTCCATCTGACCTCCTCCTTTCCAGCTTCATCCTCCGTCTGTGTTCATTTGTGTGTGTCACTGGAGCTTACTGTCTGCCTATCTCAGTCTCAGCCAAGGTGCTTCCTGTGGTACTTTTGGCCTCTGTGGTGCAGTGACTGTGTAGCTGTAACTATTCTCTTGGTGTCGTGAGCATGCCCTTTAACTCTCACTTTCTTGCCTGCCTGCGTACCTTTCTGCCTGCCTGTCTGTATGTCTGTCTCACTGTCTCTCTCTCTCTCTCTCACGGTCACTCTCTTACTGTCTGATCTCACAGACGACAAGGTAAATGTGAAGGTAAATCTCTAACTCTCTCGCCTGCCTACGGACTGCTTCCATCCCCTCCTCCCCCTACCCCGTCTACCTGTATGACTTAAAGTGAGGCCACAGAACCATCTAATGCTGTCTCTCCCTCTCTCTCTCTTTCTCTCTCTCTCTTTCTCTTCTCTCACTCTCTGCTTTCTATATCATTTATCTCATCTCCTTTTGCTGCCCTGTTCTTGGTCTAATTTCACCCCTCCTCATGTTACCCTTTTTAATTTTCTCTGATTACCCATCCCTGCTGTTTTTGTCCTCCTGCTCCCTCTACTCCTTTCTCTGCCTCTCAGGTGAGAGACAGTAATAAGGATGCCACTGGGTTCCTGTCGTTCCTCCGCAAGTCCACCAAATACGAGGACACACAGCATGTGCTGTGCAACCTCAACATCGCCATGCCTCCATGTGTTAAGGTACTGACAAGTTCCTGAAGACTGCATTCAGCATTTGGATGAGTCATGTTTTTTGTCTAAGTAAAAAGCTGCACAATATGTCACAAATTTACCGTCATCGCGATATCAACAAGCGCAATATCCATATCGCGAAAAAATATACATATCACATTTATTGACTGAACTTCAATGAATGGTGTTTTTCCAAAACTCTTCACACAGTGCAATAGAGTAGAGTGCAAAAAAATCACTGGGCAGTTTCTTCATCTTCTGTGCTGCTGTTATAGATTGTTCCTTTTTTTCTGGCTAAGAACTTACTATAATTTAAATTATGTTTATAGTTATTTAAGATTTAAATAAAATATTTAAAACATTTTCAGATTTTTTTCAACAGTGTTCAGTGGTTCAAATGTTTTATTTGAGGCTTTAAATGCTCTGTTTAAGTAAATTCTTAAACAAAAAACATGTTGGAATGGAAATATTGCAATTCATGTTTTTTTTCCGCATAGACTTTTTCTGCATAGACTTTTTCCTGCATAGCGTCTGGAGTCTCTGTTACCAACAAATCCAAAGCAGAAAAACATTGACACTATAAAGGCTAAGTTTTTACTCACTTCTCGCTTGTGATATAGTCATGGCAACACTCAACAACGTTATTGCATATCGCATGTTTTCCTAATATCGTGCAGCCCTAGTTTATACTATAAAAATATGCATTTTTGGGCATTTTTTTTTACCAAAACACAAGAACACGGTTTTTCACAAAACACGGGTGCTCATGGAACGTAACCCTCGTGAAAAACGGTGGAACACTGTACAGCTTTTCTTAAACACGAGAAGATCAAAAACGTGTAGAAGCAAACATATGCACATATGCATGTCTTTCTCAGTTCTGTACCTTATAAATAAGAACCATCAGACACTTCCAGTATTTAGTAATCCTCGCCCTAGTGTGCGTGTTGCCTTTCACAGCACTAGGAGGAAGAGCAGGCATTACTGTGAAGTGGCAGTTGTTAACATGTTAGGGAATAATTCGGTCCGGAGGTGGGCCTATATTTGGGGTGGGGATCTTTTCCATTAGAGTGTGATTAAATAATGATAAGCTGGTGAATTTCTACTGTGACATTACAGTGGTGGGAGCCCATGACCCACTTTAAGCCTTCAGATCTGATACAGATCTAGCCTTTGATAGTTCTTTCAATGCAGACGCTGTCTGTCACTTTTGGGTACTAAAATATGTCTCTCCATCACTTTTTCCCCTCCACAAGAGTATGCACTTTTTAAATGGAAGACATGCAGATCTGTGGGCTAAGGTAAATGTGACTGAGTGATGTCTCCTATAATCTGCTGGACATGTTATTCTAGAAGAGGATATTGAGGCTGCCCCTCATGAAAGATTTATCTGGGAAGAGTGGCGGTGGAGAGATGGAGCGAGAAGAGGAGAGAGAGAGAGAGAGAGAGAGAGAGAGAGAGAGAGAGAGAGAGAGAGAGAGAGAGAGAGAGAGAGAG
>JBBJLR010000024.1:8018934-8035444 GCA_037577145.1 Brachypetersius gabonensis
GTATGTATGCGTGTGTGTGTGTGGGTGTGTGTGAGTGGGTGTGGGTGGGTGTGAGTGGGTGTGTGTGGGTGTGTGTGAGTGGGTGTGGGTGGGTGTGCGTGTTTGTGAGAGAGTGTTTTGGATGCAGACTTTTCTTTACTTCTGTAGAGTTGAGATTCATGTAACGTGCTGCTTCAAATCATTAAAGTGTAACTTTTTGTCCAAAGTCTTTCCATTTTGCTATTCTAGTAGGGTCTCAGTGTCAACCAACAGAACACCCCTGTGAAGCAGAATGTGTCGCTTTGTGTTATTTTATATGAAATGTTTTTGAACAGTTTTTCTTTCATGGTCCAACAACAGAGGCTGTTTAATCCTCACCTCCTACCCTGGAGATGCTGTTTTATCTTCTCTAGCATAATCACAGAATACATCATGGTCAATGCAACAAAGTACATTCCACATTGGCAAAACAGTAAAGTGCATGAACAAATACATTTCCTGTGTGCACTGCAAGGTGTAAGTCATGGGAGATTTATCCTGATGATGTCAGTGATGGTCTATCCCCGTCATGTAGACTGGGTGCCTATACCATGTGAAAAGTTGCCAGTCAGTTGCCAGTTTGGCCAGCAAAGCCTTTCAGGAAATCATCAAATAGTGGTGTGGGCCAGACTGTATTCTTGGTGGAAAGCCTGATGAGAAAATGTACACTCATGAATTAGCCAGTCTAGACAGTGTGATTAGATCAGGCGCTCCCAAATCCATGAGTGCTTTGCTTGATCCCGAGCATGAGGTTAGATCCTGACTTCTAACGGCACGATCTGGCCGCTTCAGATAATGTTGGATTAAAAAAGACACTTCAAAAGGACAACTGACTAGTTTTCCGCCTCAACAATAAAGAAAACCAATTTTGCCTCAAAAGACAGTATCTCTTGTCAAAATGCTAATTTTTGTTTGCCCTGTGATCATGAACACTGGAATGTTCAAATCTACTGCTCTAATACTCATTTATATCTATCTAAGCACAGATCCGGGTGCCACTGGGCAAATGAGACAATGTGTTGATTTTAGTACATTTTTAAAATACTACTTTTTTAAAAATACTGCAAAAGCATTTCCCACAGTTGTCATATGTTTTTAATTCTTCTTTCTTTAAAAAACAACCAAAAATGTAATTTGGCTAAAGGGTGCCCGTGTCTCTGTATTTGAATGTTTATATCAATTTAAAATGACAAATCTGGAGAAACTGTCATGTCATGCTCGGGTAACGAAGCGCAGATGCAGGTTCCATAGTTGACCAGACTTTTTTCAGCACACGAGAACAAGAATTCAAAAGGTTCGAGGGCCAAACAGTTTGGTGTTCTTTGGTGGACCGACACATGAGCATGAACAAAAACTCTTTACATACACACAGACAGGAACCAACAAGCAACAATAATCACTTAACATAAATACAAGATAGCTGACTGAAGAGAACACCAGACACATTTACAAACCTTTTCAAAACAAAAGTCCCACCTACCATTTAGTGGCCACTGACCAGGATCAGAAACAAAAGTTTTTACCTCCAAAATGTTTAGAGAACCCTCGTCCATAACAATTAAAAATTTACGTGTTGCAGAAGCAGGCATTTTCAAACTATGTCAGAAGAACACATGTAAATGTCCAAAATAGATATTTTTAAATGAAATCTCCCTAACAAAAAACAAGGGATGACATAATAATAACTTTACATGAGGATGCAAGAACACTGAAAGTTAATGTTTCAAACAATATACAGTAAAATAAATGTGATACATGAAATGACAATAAAAAGAATGCATGTAAAAACTAAAGTTATACAAATCTAAAAGTGCTACTTGGCATTCAAATTCAAATCACTGCTGTGCAAAGATAAATACACTTTACCATTTTAACTGTTATGTAAACACATCACTATAAGGAGCCAATGCTTAAAAAAGGATCTGACAAAATCTGCTCTTAATATTCTTCTGATGTGATACACAATCAGCTGAAGGCAGGCCTGGTTGGAGCCAAAGGATTACGACATTCAAAGTAATGCTCTCCCAGACCACAACTCTTGCCTGAGTCTGCAGCTGTAGTTTAGTGCCAGAGAGGACATTTCAAGCCTCTTATCACCATCTCCAGGTCCTGAAGGTAATCACACGCTTCTCATTTTTGCTCGTCTTGACAGCTTGAGTCAACACTGATGCACAGGCTTTGAAAGGCAGAGTGTAAGATGTCTGCGGGTGAGAGAGTTTAGCTTTGCCTTCTGCACTCTCTCTGTCTCTCTTTCACTATTTCCCACCCTCCAGCACAGCACAGTTGCATCAGCAGCCACTGGCTCTCCCACCTGACGGTCCTTCATCTGCCCTCTGAGTGGGCGAAAAAGGAGCATGTTGGGTAATGGGGATCAGGCAAAGTTAGAGGGGTGTGATGCTAAAAAAGTACACAGATTTTAGATCTCCATGGATGAAGCATTGACATGAAAGTTGACACTTGAATGTTTTCTGCCCCTTCTTCCTAAAATGAGCAAACAAGTGGGTATGTGTGTGTGTGTGTGTGTGTGTGGGGGGGGCTTTAAATATTATAGAACCTTTGTATGATGAGGTTCTACAAACTTTAAGAAACGTTCAGCAGCCCACTCACACATTTCATTCCCAAAAAGACCGTCCTGGAACAATGAACAATGTAGTTCGCTGTTGGAAAGCACACTTGTTTGATTGCAAAAATGCTATTAAAGCTTTGAAGATACTTCCAAGACAATGCTCACATTTTGAGAAGGACACAACTTGGCAGAACTGGTCTTACCATTAATCTGTCATGTGATGAAAAAAATTATGGCCTAAAGGCCAGACCATGTGGTCCTTCTTCATTGTCCTGTGCCTTTGATCAGATAATTGCACCTTAGACGTAGGGTTTTCAACCCCCTTGTCACTATGGAGACCAGTAAGTCTGTGTGTGTTCTGTTGAATGGCTTTTCAGCTCAACTGGATTTTTGGACTGCAGAAGTGATTTGGAACTATGAGGCGTCTTAGCCAGGATGAAGTCATGTGGAAATGCAAACAGGTGGATACATATTGCATGTAGGCCTTTTATAATTTATCTTAGCTTCTTTGGCATTAATCCTAAAATATTTTTTAAATGATTAAGGGCACCACCACATCAATTAAAATAACCATAACAACGGCATTTCTCATCAAATATGTCATTACACTAAGTGTAGTTTACCTTCTTCATCAAAACTAAGTAAATCAGTTTATTCCCCAGAGCACCAAAATTAAATGGACAAATATCATGAAGCTGAAACTTTCAAAATGCTAGAGCAGTGCCAGTACAAGTTTTCAGGATACGTTAATTTATCTTGATTGTCATTCCAGATACTGCATAAAGAAAATACATAGTATAACAATAGTATAACAAAATAAAATAAATAAAATCAAAACCCATACAACTATTGAAACAAATGTATTTATTCTGTTTCAGTAAAGAAGATGTTAACATTATACTGTAATTCTGTATTGTATAAAACAATATACGCTAAAAGGATATTAATATAGAAAGAATGGTAATGATAAAAGGGTATTAAAGTAGTTAGAAATCACACTAAAATACAGTAATTAAAAATAACTGTCTTTTATTTGCAGTCAGCTACATGAGGCTCAGTAAAACAGATGCAGCATTTGCACACACTTAAGACATACATATATACAGTAACCCCCCACATTTACATGAATCAGCAGTTTTTTCTGAGAACCAAACTGATAATGGTACTCGGAAATCCCCACAATAATGCGAAAACTACAAATATCCTCCGCTTTTTTGCTTTTTTGTGGCAATTTCCTATATATATACATATATGTACAGTATGTATGTATATATGTGTATATATATATTTTGTACAGCTATTCAGAGTGGTGTGAAGCTGTTGAGTTAATTGGTCTACAGTTTTAACTGACATTTGAGACAATGTATATTTATCTTATTTTGTCTTATAGTCCTTGAATAATTCCTCTTACCAACACACCACCTGACCAGACTCCCCTTGCTCAGGCAGGCTGTTGATGTCTCTGGTCTGCTCATTCCATTTTAAAGAGAAAGCATAAGCAGTATTCAATTATATTAATTAATTTATTCATTCATTTTTTCACTGGCTTTACAGATAAGTTCAGGACTGATGTGGAGCTCCTTCATTAAAAGACTGTATGCTCCAAAGTGTGAGAAATTTGACTCAGCAATACATCAAATCATTTTACATAGCAGAATCATAAACTAATGCTTATGTAATTTGTGTAATTGACAGTTTTGTATGTTAGCCGAACATTTGTAATGTAAGAGTTTAAATAATGACTCCAGTAATCAAATCAAGTGAAAGCAATCAAATTCAACAGAAAAGCTTTGGTTTCAGTTTTGAGCATGAAGGCTCACACAGTGCATTCCTGTAAACACTGAGGAGAATTGGACACAGTATTTGCTAGAAAATTCGGAAGTGTTTGAAATTTCTGTGAACACGTACAATGCTGTGAAAACTAAAGCAATGCTAATAAGATTTTACACAGTGTTTTACCTGAGATTTGTTTGTGGACTGTGTTTAAAACAAATCAGATAAACTGTAATATAAATACATAACACCATATGTAATGTGCCAGCATAATATTTTAGATTATTTTGTACAATTTCTAATGGTCTATTTGAAATGAAAATAAAATGGTAATGTTTTGTTCTGCCAATGATAATATAAGGATACTATATGCATCAATCTACACCAATGTGTTTGCCATTTCCTAACTCCTCCCTAGAGAAGCCCAGTTTTATTTGTATTTATCATCATCCAGTACCTGGATTAGCTAATCAATACTTCATTAAGTTAAATATGTATGTGTGCTGTTGATGCATTTGATAGCAGAAGGTTGAACGTACTGAGAAATTTGCAACCAAATCTATTCATATTTTTTGTGTGTTTGTTTTATTATAATGTTACATAGTTTTTAAATAAACAACAAAAAACACTTGCTGCTGACATAAATGGATTAAAACAATTTGCTTACACAACCAAAAATAAGGGTGCCAGAAAGGGCTCTTTGCACAATGCCCTATAGGAACCATATTTAGCTCTCTTCTCTAAATAACCATTTGATTGGTAGCTTAAGTACCTTCTTAAAGACCTGGCTTAGGTACACCAAAGTACCTTCAAAAAACACTATGGTTTTTTTTTGGTTTTTTTTAAACCTTAACTTGGCAAAGGACCTTTATGTGGTATCATGTTCTTCATACCTTCAAAATCTCTTATGAAAATGGTTCTTCTATGGCATTACTCACAACTTTTTAACAGAACAAGACTTTTACATTCTTAAAAATAGGGAATGTACCAGCATTTCTTGGAAAAAAAGACTTTGCAGTTTGACATACATTAAAAATAAAGATCATGGGTGCCTTCTCCTGTGAAGTTACCATTTTGTTCCGACAGTGACAATTTAATGTACTAATAAGGTTTTGTGTAGAGCCATGTACTGGCTGATGACCTTTATTTTGCATAGCACACCTACAAACAGTTGTTTATTATATATTGTTTACATGCTCTGTCTGTCAGTGTCACCTTTTTAATTCAGTGATTAATTCCCTTAAACTGTGTGACATTTAATCAAAGTTAATCTGTTTCTGCTTTCATACATTTTGCATACTGATTGCGTTACCTCCCATCTTCTATATCAGTTTGCCCCATAATGTGCAATACAACCAACTGTACTAACCCCATTAAATCCCAGCCTTATTACACCCTAAGCCTTATAAATCAACAATGAATTGCACAATAAATAATATTCAATAAATTGTTTTCAAACATTTAAAAAAAAGCCGAACTGGTGAGTGTTTCTGATATTATCAACTATTTAAGGGGTTAAACAGTTCTGTTTGTACCAGAAATATGCAGCTGCCCCATTCTGCATTCAGTGTGGATTAACTTTAGGCCATGAGGGACAACGCTGAAAAACAACCCTGAAATGGGTTTTCACAACCAAAAGCAATGTGAGTAAGACCTCTGTGTGACATGCACTTTAACACTGTGTAAACTGAGACACACTTCATGAGGTTATGGATACATTTGTCATTAGTTTTTTATCCCTCAAAAATCTTTGCAAACCAGGTCTTGAGAGGAGACCACTTCAAAACAAAAATATACAAAATTCCACACAGAATGGGGAAGAGAATTAGCAAGTGTACATACTTTTATTTAATCAAACTGGAAACTGGATAATTGTGAAATAAATCAAATAAAACTAAACCTAATTAAAGCACAGATGATGAATCCAACTCTCCTACTGAAAACAGTGCCTCATTATATTCAGGATAATAAATATACATTATTACAGAACCCTAGGCTGTCCTAATCCATTTGAAACACTGCTGACAGGACTATCCAGAACACATTGTTTTTACAGAGCCATTTCAAGAACAATAAGCCTATGTGCCATGAAATAATCTGTATTCATTATCGCTTAGACTTATGCAAATGTTGTTTTTGTTTTCATGTTTTCCATAATAACCAGCCCTGCAGATATGCCATTGGCTGAACTGTTTAGTCTGGAGCACAGGAGGTAACTGGAAAATGTTGAGAGAAGAATGAGAGTAATTTTAGAATCAGTTTATTCAACAGCATGAGCACATTCATGTTTCAAACGGACATGAGTGGTACATGTTGTTCCTCAGTATCATATACACAGTATCATACACCTCTTTTTTCTGAAAATAGAAACAATGGATAATACATAACGACCTCTCCCACGTGTGGGCAGACCAAGAGATAATGGTTTATGCTGATTTCTCCATTATCACCTCTTTTAACTCACCGAGGTCTGTTGGAACACACAGTCTCGCACCATATCAGTCCTGACTGATGAACAGAGAAGGGCGCCCGCGGGACTCAGGGTCTGCAGAAGTGACATTTAATTATTTTCTTGAAGGCGGTCTGGAAGTCCTTATTGAAGTACGCGTATATGATGGGGTTGAGGAGCGAGTTGGAGTAACCCAGCCAGTTAATCACGTCCATTAGCCACACGGGCATCTGGCACGAGGGGCAGAAGGGCATCACGAGGGCTTTAATGAAGAACGGCAGCCAACAGAGAATGAAAGTGCCCATGATGATGCCAAGCGTCTTCACCGTTTTGCGCTCGCGCGCCAGGGCGAGCTTCCTCTTGGCCTCCGTGTTTTTCTCGTGTCTGTTCTCGAAGAGGGGCACGTGTCCGGGTGCGCTGGGCAGAGGCAGACTGCTCTTCGCGCCGCCCTGGACCTCCACGATCTCCAGGGACTCGCCGTCGTCTGCGCGCTTCACTGCGCCGTTGGCGCACGCGGCTGGCTTAGGCTCCACGCTGCTCCTCCAGCTCTTCAGCTCGCCGTTTGATTTCTTGTAGAGAGCCGGCGATACGGTCAGGCACTTCACCTTCTCGGACTTCCTCACCGTCTTGCGGATGCGAAAGCGCGCGGCTTTGAAGATGCGCCCGTAGAGCACAAGCATGAGGATGAGCGGGATGTAGAAGGCGCAGAAGGTCGAGTAGATGGTGTACCACGGGTCGTGGCTGATTGTACACGCCTCGGGGTTGGCGATGTCTTCGGCTTTGCTTTTGGGTTGCGACTTCATGATCAGCATGGGTGGGATGGAGATGGAGAAGCCCACCAGCCAAGTGACGCTGATCAGCACGGCGGCTCGCTTGAGTGTCCGCTTCTTCATGTAGTCGATCGGGTCTGTGATTGCCCAGTACCTGTCCAGAGCTATTGCGCACAGGTGGAGGATGGAGGACGTGCAGCAAAGGACGTCCAGAGAGATGAAGATGTCGCAGGTCACCTGGCCGAGCGTCCACTTGTCTAAAACCTGGTAGAGGCACGCCATCGGCAGCACGAGCACCGACACCATGAGGTCCGTGATGGCGAGAGAGCCGATCAGGTAGTTGGCCACGTTTTGCAGCGACCTCTCCAACGCTATTGCCGCCACGACGCACGCGTTTCCAAAGACAGAACAGAGGATGAGCGCACCGATCAGCACAGACGTGGGCACCTGGTAACTTAGAGGAACCTTCGGAGGCGCCGGCGCCGTGTCGTTTTGGTAAAACAAGCCGCTGGCGTTTTGAAACAGCGCTGACAGGTTGTGTGCTCCCTCCATCGTGGGAAGTGCGGGGCGCCACAGCGGGAGAAGCGTCGGTCCCCTACAGCGCCTCTTCCCCAGGAGCGCACGCCCAGCGAGTCAGGAACATCGTCACTGAAAGGCTGTGGAGTGGCGCGAGCGTTTATGTAGCAGCCCCGGATGATACGTCAGGTACCTACGCAGGTGTCCAGAGCCTTTACTCTGGACGTCCGCCATTCGTTTTCTGGAATTCTGCGTGGAAAGGACCTGTTGAGCATCACACACTCTTCACAAGAGGGAGGTGCCCAGCAAGGATGCCACAGAAGAAACAAGCCTTCAATAGATGCTTCCTTAAAAAACTTTTTAATGTGGAGGTGGGCATGGCTTCCGGGTATGGCAGACAACTTTAAAAAGACAGTTGATATGCTTAACAGAATTATATAAATGATTATCACACTAAGTTTATTCGGTAGCCATAGCCTATTCATTCTGAACGGAGACAGCAGAGGCTTCCAGACCTTTAATGATCTATGGGAACTAAAAGAAACACAAATTAAATTGTTAAATTGTTCATGAAAAACGTATCTAGAATTTTATGTGGTATCTAGGTAGACCCACTGAGTCAATCAGTTAGTCATACTTTGATTTATCGTGGGTGAAATCAATGTCTTCTAGTTCTTCTGTAAATCCAAGATACATCACCAACTGTCAATCTGAGTGCCAGCCTAACCAAATATCACTGTCAGGATCAGCCTTATTTTAGGGATGAAGAGAATGTCACTCTAGAAATTTTACAAAGTAAATATGTTTGGTTTTATTTGACTATACACAGTTACATGCTTCAGATGAAACAAGATAATGTCTTTTGAAGAGACTGTATTTAACCTAGACTTGTAAAAACACGATAGAGTGCTTGCAGACTCATATAAGTACACTCATATTATAAGTAAAGTGACAATTTATCATATGTGAACATATCACAGCACACAGTGCAAACAATGTGAAATTTTTTCTCTGCATGTAATCCATTAACTAATTGAAGCAGTGGGTTGCCAGTGACACAGCACCCAGGGAGCAGTGTGTGGGGATGGTATCTTGCCAAAAAATGCCTACTTTTTTTAGTGTAACCCCTAAACATGCCCCCAAATATGAACCCAAAACACTTTTAATTTCATTTTAAATTCACTTTAATACATTACCCTTAAAGAAAATGTAATGGTAAACCCATATTCGTACTGTACAGTGTACACTGAACTCCTGCAGAGCTAGAATGTAACATACTGACATTACCCCTGTATAGACTGTCCTGTAATTCATGCACACACATTTGCTTTGGTATGCACTTTGATATTCTTTGGTATAAACAGGGCAATTGCACTAATAAATTAATTTAATTTAAAATAATAATAATATAGGACGTTAAGAAGAACAAAACGAAAAATACACTTGAGGAGCTCCATGGGGGAAATTCGGGACTGCGTCTGCCAGGGATGCATCACAGGACAGCAGCTTTGTGCTGGTTGTTCATGTTTGGGGCAAAACTTTACTTTACATTTACATTTAGGGCATTCAGCTGCCGCTCTTATCCAGAGCGACATACATCAGTGCATTCCTTTCAGGTGTCTGATTGCCTTGCTAACCACCTCACCCAAACATAAACAACCAGTACAAGGACAAGGATGAGTGATGGACGAGGCCCGGACGCCACAAAAGCAAAAAAATAAAAATTGTGGAGGATATCTGCAGTTTCCTTGGAGGGGTTTCGGTGACACTGAAGTTGCAACTGCTACTGTACAAGTAGTACAATGGATTACTTATACACAACACATAACCATAGCTACAATGCATTCAGAAAGTATTCAGGCCCCTTTCAATGTTTCACCATTTGTAATGTTTCAGACATGCTAAAATGTTTCAAATGATTTTTTTCCCTCTTGAATCTACTCTCAGTTTCCCATAATGACAACACAAACACAGAGTTCTAGAATGTTTTGCAAATTTATTAAAAAACTGAAATATTAAGCAGACACAAATATTAAGATCCTTTGCTCAGTACTTAGAAATAACACCCTTTTGAGCTAATACAGCCTTCTGCTTGGGAATGATGTGTTTTTCACACCTGAATTTGGGGAATTTCTGCAACTCTTCTGTGCAAATCCTCTCCAGCTCTGTCAGGTTTGATGGGGGACATTGGTTTACAGACATTTTAAGGTCTCTCCAGAAATGTTCAATTGGGTTAAGTCAGGGCTCTGGCTGGGCCACTGAAGGACATTTCTAAGCCACTTCTGTGTTTTCACTGTGTGCTTAGGGTCATTGCTGTGTTGGAAAGTGAACCTTTGGCCCTGTCTGAGGTTCTGAGCACTCTGGACTAGGTTTTCATAAAGGATATCTCTGTACTTTGCCGTGTTCATCTTTCCTGCAACTATAACCAGTCGCCCAGTCCTGCAGCTGAAAAACACACCCAGAGGATGATACTGCCAAGTCCATGCTTCACTGTTGGCATGGTGTTGGGCAGATGATGAGCAGTGCCTGGTTTCCTCCACATATACTGTTTGGAATTGAGGCCAAATAGTTCAGTCTTGGTTTCGTCAGACCAGAGAATCTTGTTCTTCACAGTCTGGGGTCCTTTAGTTGTTTCTTTCCAAACTCTAATCAGGCTTTCATGTGTCTTGCACTGAGGAGACGCATCTGTCAGGCCACTCTGCCATAAAATCCTCTGCCATAAAAAAGGTGAAGGGCTGCAGGGATGGTTGTCCTTTGGGAACTTCCTCCCCTTTCCACAAAGGATTTCTTGGGCTCAGCCAGAGTGATCTTTGAGTTCTTGGTTACCTCTCTCACCAAGGCTCTTCTATACCTTATTGGTCAGTTTGCCTGGGAGGCCATCTTGAGTCCTGGTTGTCCCAAACTTCTTCTATTTAAGGATTATAGAGGCCACTGTGCTCTTGGGAACTACAACTAACTACCGCAGAATGATTTTTATAGCCTTGTCCAAATCTGTACCTTGTCAAAATCCTGTCTCTGACCTCTTCTGGCAGCTTCTTCAACCTCATGGCTTAGTTTGTGCTCCGATATGCATTGAGAGCTGTGAGGCCTTTTATAAATAGGTGTGTGTTTTTTCAAATCATGTCCAATCAATTTCATTTAACACAGCTGGACTCCAATCAATGTGTAAAACCATATCAAAGATGATCAAGAGAAATGGTCTGCACCTGGGTTAATAAGTCAGCAAAGGTCTGAATACTTACGTCCATGTGATATTTCAGTTTTTCTTTTTAAATAAATTTGCAAATAATTCTATAATTCTGTGTTTGTGCAGTCATTATTGCGTTCTGGATGTAGACTCAAGAGGAACAAAAATGAATATACATAATTTTAGCACAAGGCTACAACATGACAAATGGTTAAAAAGTGAAAGGGGTTGAATACTTTCTGAATGCACTGTATATGCACACGTAGACTGTACTGCGTGTATGACTGATTTAATGTGACACAGTGTAGATGACCCCACACACCCCTCATACACTCTCTTCTCTTCAAAAGGTTCTGTAACACCAACACCAGAACATGAACACACACAAAAACTCAAACACAAACACACCCCTCTTCCTTCTCCTAACATGGTGCATATACACACTGAACTGTTCTGCCTTAGACAAAGAGATTGCAATCCTAATGTCACTGTAAATATCCATTTACACCCTCTATTTATTGACTGTATACTGCTCATTCTTTGCCCTGTCATTATTTCAGTATCTCTCTTTGCACTATGCTTATTGTCCCCTTTCTGCACTTATGTAATATTGTGGTGTTTCTGTTTTTGCTCTTAATGTTGTTTCTATGTTGTTCTTATGTTGTACTGTGGTCCTGGAGGAACACGTTTTTTATTGTTCACTGTGTATATGACTGAAATGGCAATAAACCTATTAACTTGATTTGACTTGACTTTTAAAAGCCTTTTTAAAGGTCCTGTCGGAGCATAATATTTGAGCAGAAACTTCTTTTCAGTGCTAGCACCATGTCTCAACCTGAACCATACAACTACTGCCACCTGCTGTACCTACTTTCATAAAAAAAAAAAAACGAAAACAAAACTTTGTGCAGTCCATGAGTAACTAACTAACAATAAATACAAATGTAGGTAGATATTGGCACAATTGTGCAGTGTTCTTATTGGAAACTAGAACATTACCATTATCTCATTATGTGCAACAGTTTTACCATGTGCAGTGTTATGTGAAGTTTTCTAAATGTGTGCTGATTCAATTCATTATGTGCAGTATCTTTTTAAAGTGTGCAGTATTCATACCATATGAATGTCTAATATTACTGATCTACTACTCATCTCTGTTTCATGCAATAACATGTTCCTAACCACTATTTGTGTTATTAGCTGTAAGTTACTATCTATAGTATTTCATCCCAGTATTTGTGTACATAGATGTAGCATAGGTTTGTTTTTTTTGTTTTTTTTAATTTAGTTCATATTTTGTTTTGTTCTTGTTTCTGTGTGTGCGCAGTCATAACATAAGCTATTTCCTCCAGCATCAATAAAGTTTTTTGATTATGAAAGCAGCTTGTTGCATGAATCAATTGTAGACATTCCATCTTTTTAGGGCAAGATAAGTATTCTGTTGACTAAAACACATATAGCAGGACAGGACTAAACCTGAATGACCTGTGCATTATTATTGTTTCTATCAATATCTGCTCCTACCAAGCAACTGAGGACACTCCAATGTTTACACACGCATATACATACATACATGCATAAATAGATACATACATACATCCCACATCTGGGAACAATCGCAGGCGTGTTAATCAATTTGGATAAATAAAGTTTTCTGATTCTGATATCTAGTGTGTATTTAAATAGGTTTTCTTTTGATTATTAAAACACATTTTGACCTTATATGTATGCATGCATGTGTATATATGTATGTATGTATGTATCTTTCTGTCTGACTGTCCATCCATCCGTCCATCCATCCATCCATTTATCTATCTATCTGTCTGTCTGTCTGTCTGTCTGTCTGTCTGTCTGTCTGTCTATCTATCTATCTATCTATCTGTCTGTCTGTCTGTCTGTCTGTTTGTCTGTCTATCTATCTATCTATCTATCGGTTTTACTTTTACTTGACAGCAACAGCAGTGAATTTAGAATCGCGTTTTGAGTTTTGAACGCATAACTCTATGCGGCTTCCGTAGGATGGAATGCCAGAAATACAACAACCCCAAGCTCAACGTGCGGTTTGTTTTTAGCTGGGTGGCTAAAAGAGAACAGTGTGAGACTCGTTGAGAACAACATCTCCCAAACAATGGCCTCATATCACACGGTAAATACTACTTTGTCTTACTAGTCTTTCTTTGACTGATTAAAGCTTTAATGTATTCATTGGAGTCATTAATAGTGAACATTTTTGAGGCTGCTTTAAACTTTAGGTAAAGATTTTAACTTCCCTAGAAAGCCACCGTACCAGCTGGCTATCTGTGGTTACCTGTGCGAGGAGATCGGGGTTAGCTAGGAGGCTCCGGTTACAGCAAAATTCTCGACTTTATTCGAAAGAAATCGTTTAAAAAGATTAATGGAGTCCACAGTTTGACTTGAATAACAAGCAGCTACCAGTGATGTTGACTTGTCTTTTCGCTAAGTGAAGACATCCCAAATTCGGTTACCTTATTGTTCTGAGGGGTACTGCTTACTGAGCTAAAATCAGGATTATGTAAAAGTGACCAAAAACCTTCATAAAACATCGTCGTTGGTTGTTAAAATCAGTTGTATGGGGACAGGCTATGGCTTTGAGACAAAAAATAAACAAAGAGAGGAGGAAACAAAACATGAAAAAGCCCATATGCAAAACAGACTGATGAGCAGAATAGCACGCTTTGAAGGGCTGACCAAGGTGATTTTCGTGGTTAGCTGGATAACTTAAACCTGAAGTCGACCTACCTCACAGAGGATTTAGGCCATGGTTTTCGTAAAGCTGCTTTGTGACATTGTTGTTTTTAAATCTGAAAGACAATCCCAGTTGAAAACGAACGAAAGCTGCGAACAAATAGCCTATGAATATCTTTTTCTGGTCTCAGTGTTTAAACTTGCCGAGAATGAATGTGATCTTTTTTTACTCTGTTACATTGTTTTCTGCTCTTTTCTGGATGCATGTTGTGAGCTGACTAGCCATTTACATTTGAAATACAGGGCACAGTGCAGCCCTCCGAGGGGATTACAGAGGAACCACTAATGCTTCGTTGTAGGAAATGCAGAAGATGTGTTGCAAATTCGACGTGCCTGCTTGAGGTGGGTAGTTTTTCATGTTGTAAACTTGTACACGTAGTGCTAGAACTTTTTCTTGGTTAAAACGGTCCTAATCACCTATCAGAACCTTCAGAGCAGACTATTTATTTAGTATCTTACAGCTAGTGTGTGCTATGGTGTCCCAGTTGCAACTAAATTGCTGGAAATTTAGCAACCTGTACTGAATTAACATTAGTTTAATTACTCTCAGGGAAATGGGTCTACTATTAAAGAGCATGTTGAATGAATCAGTGCATTTCATAAAAGCTGAAATGTTGTTTTGTCTCATTACAGACATCAAAAGAGTTCATGACCACATGCCGTGTGTGGCATATGGATGTTGATGAATTACCAGATTGGATTTTGAATGCTGTTAAACAGGTACAGGCCTTTTGTAGTATTTTAGCTTTGGTTATAATTTACTTAATTAATCAACCAAACTGTGAATATTTGAAATTAAAATAAACTCTAATATATTTACTTAAGTTAACTAAGTTTAAAGAGAAATCAGCCATTACTGAATAAAAGCTTTTTCATAGGTTCATTGGACTGTCGGGAAGCTGAACTGTCAGTACTGTGGAGCTCGTCTGGGAGGTTTCAACTTCATTAACTGTCCAAAATGTCCCTGTGGACATGATACAGCTGTGCACCTTAGCAAAAGTCGTGTTGATCAGGCTGTAAAGCATTCTATCCACTTGAGCAGACCAGGCTGGTACAAAAGACGTGCAGAGAAACTAGAGTTTCCAGCAGGATCTTTGTGTAAACAAGAAGAGCCAGAAGAATCAGAGGTCAGGGGTGACCTTGAGGTCATACCAAATGAAAATCAAGATGTAGTCACCCATGTGCTAGCCTCAGAGACTGAACTTCAAAGTTTTCAGACACAAGCACTCCATTTAAACGTTGAGGCCTCTTTTGTTTCCCCTGTGGGGAGTGAGGTGGTGAATAATACTGTGGCTCTTGTGAATTCAGGCCAAGAACCACAAAGCCTCAGGTTTGTTGATGCATATAATGAAGGTCCAGAGGCCAGTGAAAGCCAAATGCCAGTGGGACCATCAGGTTATCAGGACAACACAATGGAACGTGTAGCATACTTTGTGTCGCAGGAAACAATTTCTGTAAATACAGAACCAGAACAAGAGCAACAGGACGTAAGTCCTGGAATTATGGAGGAACAAGTGCACCATATAATTTCCAGCCCTGTTCAGAAGCTGACAAAGAGTGAGAAGAATCGCCTGAAGAGCTTGAGGAGGAAAAAGAGAAAGAAAGAGAGGTGGATTCAAAGTCGACTTGAGGAAAAGGTACTTGTAAAACTCAAAAATTATATATATATTTTTCACATTACTAAATGTGATTAGATTCAAGAACGGATTCTGCATACCATAGGATGGCAACACCACAGTGGAAGCAAGTCAATATCAGTGGGCACATCACAGCCATGAACGTTTTTTGTATTAGTTTGAAACACAAAGTAACCATTAAGCTTCTGTACTATGTCAACATCTAGATTTCTGTACCAACTGTTACATGAAAGACGGCAGAAAGGATGTACCATGTACTGCATGTTTGTAGCGTACTTTTACTGCATCTATCACTTGTAGTCTGCTTTGCTGCCATGCTGTGTATATAAAACAAGCTGGCTTTAACCCATATTTGTGCTTTAAATACTTAATGTTCTGGGATTCAGAACATGCATTAAACCAACTAAAGTTGAATATATATATAACTAGTGGTGGGCCGTTATCGGCGTTAACGTACTGCGTTAATGTGAGACTCTTATCAGGCAATAAAAAAAAATATATCGCTGTTAATCTATTCACAAAGTTGGGTTGGGTCTATACTACGCAAGCTATGATGACTTTCACCTTGATATTTTAGCGTGATGTATACCTAGCCGAATTGCACTGTAGGGGGCACTGTATTGCGCCCTGTATTTGTAGGAGTCTTCGAATCTGTGTATAAGAGGGACGTGAAACAGGGGCGTGACTAGGACGGAAGGACAAGGGGGGCTTAGTCCCCAGGGTTGTAGGAATTTCTGACATATATAAAACGGCTGCTTTCGAAGCTGAAAGTGGCCTACGACTAGCTTTTTCAATTTAAATATGTGGCTAACCAGGGCTTATTACTGT
>JBBJLR010000024.1:8038383-8049887 GCA_037577145.1 Brachypetersius gabonensis
CTGGAGGAGCTGGATAAAGTGGCCGGGGAGAGGGAAGTCTGGGTTTCCCTGCTTAGGCTGTTGCCCCCGCGACCCGATTTCAGATAAGCGGGAGATAATGGATGGATGGATGGACTTCAGTGGGTGGTTATGAAAATAACTCTTGTGTAAATTAGACATTTGAGTGTGAAAAACCTTTTTAAACTATGAATAACAGTCATAAAATGTAAAGGTTAAAAGCTCTTTAAGATTTTTCAAGCTACATGTTCAAGCTACAACCCATTTAAGAAAACTTTTTTTTAAAGAGTGAATGTGATGGGGTGCTAGTTTCTAGCATTGGTTAGTGATATGAACATGTATGATTGAGCTATTCCTTTAAAATGAACTTAGATGCCTAAGCATGTTTGTGACCACACCACTGAAATGCTCTTTTTTGTAATGTGACTTCTAGTGACATGCGAGAGATGCGAAATCTGCTAAGCAAACTCAGGGAGACTATGCCTTTGCCACTGAAGAATCAAGGTTTGTCATAAAGATTTATACTGATGTACGTGATTGGGTGCACTGTACGTGTCTTTTTTCAGTCATTTATACTGGTCTTACAAGGCTCTCTGTTCTTTTGTGTGTAGATGACAGCAGCCTGCTGAATCTGACACCATACCCACTGGTGAGGCAGAGGAAGAGACGCTTCTCTGGGCTTTGCTGCCTTGTGTCAGGCTGAACCCGCTACAGTCTTTGTTTTTCTCCAGCAAGTTCTACCTGTCTCTTACATTCAGTCTAAATGTGGAACAGCAAATACGTAAATCAAATTCTGTCACGGCCATTTTTACAGACTTCATTCATAGCTAGTGAGTACAAACACAACACTGATCTATCTCCAGAGCCAGCTAAGAGACATTATCCGAAATGTCTGACTTCTGTCAGAAAATCAAAGGATTATGTTTAGTTTTTTTTTTTTCTGTCATTTGTTGTGGTAACCATATAATTGTAGAAAAAGAAGACTGAACATGAGATACACAATATATCCTTAATATATACAATATACAGAAGGTATACACATGTTTTCTCTATTTATGGCTGATGCTTTGTTCCAAGCAGTGGTTGAAAAGCTGGTTCTCAGCAAGTGTGGGCACATGATATACAGGATGGCTTTCAGCTTAGGCTCCATGACTTACTTATCTTTAGTTTGGTCACTGTGCAATGCTTATTATTTGGTCTTCCATAAAAAGTAAGGAACATTTGGAAAACTATATTATTCATTAAAGGGCACGCAAGTGCTCTGCACTAAAGCCATTACTTCTTCATTCTTAACATGAAAGGAGTGAAAATTAGATAAATGTCTATAATACAGTTCTATGTAATCATAAGCTCATGTTAGTATGATTAACAATGTCCTGTTCTCTGGGTGTTTTGCTCATTCATTTTTAGCTCTGTGTGATCTCTGTGTTTATTTATTTATTACATTTATTTATTTATTTATTTATCAGTGTTTGCAGCATGGGTGTTGCTTCTGGTGTTCAGTATCTTAGGTATGCTTAGAGTGGAAGCCCTATAATGTAAAGGCCATTTTATAATGAAAATAAAGTTTGTTTCTTTTTTCAATTAAATGTGTGACCATTTTAAAGTTTTCTATAAGTTTACCTATAGTACTTTCCAATCATAATATGTTTTTTCATTTAGTGCTGTCTTGTTGTCTAGAGTAATTTTATTTACATTCAAGTACAAAAGTTTGCATACATTGGATTACATTGTTTTATTGATTATCTATTTTTTTACTCATTATTCCTTGCCGCACTTTTTAATATGGTAGGTTTTCATCTTTTTCCAATATGTTAAACTCAGTGGTGAGTTCAAACTAAGGCTGCCAGTATGATCAGTAAGTTTTTGTGAACTTTGTTTATTTGCTTCTCATATAAAAATGATGCATGTGACTATGAGAAGAGAGCTATCAGGCCATCTCCTTTTCTAAGTGTTTACATAAGTCATCACAAAATATAGTTTTGTATGAATACAGCAACAATGTTTGTGTTGTTAGAGTGGAATCACAAAAGACATTATCAGTATTTTCACACCGCATTTAAAATTCTGCTTCTTACTGATACTGAAATTTATAAACAAGTATTTTGGGATAGTTTCTCTCTCCACATGAGGAATATTTGTGCATACTGCAGTGACACATTGGGGATGGTTAATGTTATGTTAGTTGGATGTGTACACTGCCCACCCCTTCCCCACTTACAAAATGAGGGTCAGATGTCCAGAGATCAGTCAGAGAAGAGACTTGAGGAGGACTTCCAGCTGCAGGATTTACTGGAACTTGGGGTGGGGGCGGGATAAGGGGGAGAGAGAAACAGGGGAGTTGAAAAAGAGGGAGACAGAGCAGGGGTTAAATTACTCTTTGACTCTGGCCTGTGTCTTCCGGTTGTTTCTAGTGTATACACAGATGTCATTCCTCACATGGAGTGTTCACACAAAGGTCATTTCCTTCAGTATAAACTCAAGCCTTGTGGGATGCTTGAAGCATAAACATAGATAAACGGTGCTCATTTGTTTATTTAGAGGAATAGCAAGCCTTGATTCTGGATGTACAAACTTCTGCTTTGGGTTTGTTAGGACTAACATCAAAAAGAAGCTGTGTTGTGATCTTCACTGCAGGGTGAGTCACTGTCTATGGCCCCTACCTTTGTCATCTCTCTATTCTTCTTTTGGCTTTTCTATATAGTTAACAATCACTTTTCTTTGTTGTTGCTTACCTAATTGTGGCTGGGACTGAGTCGTTTCCTTTTGGTCTTATAGACTGAAAATGCTGTTGCTGTTATTTTATAGCGTATATTTGCCATAACTGTTCCAAAGTCAGGATCACATTTTATTTTATTTCATTTCTAGTCAAATGGTTCTTTAAGTAAATGTAGTTCATTTTTCAGCATCATAAAAAAGAAGGAAACGTGTAATCTAGCAGAATTTTTTTCCACTTTTGTGCACCTACTTCCACACAAAACTGTGTCCTCACAACAAAAGCTGCTTCCAAAAGTCTCCCTTACATTCTGATTCCATTCAAAGAGAATGTCACATTCAAACAAGCAAAAAAACAAAAATGTTTCTTACTATCCTGTGAAAGGACAGGTAGCAGCAACAACTGAGCAAATACTAAAAAAAAAGAACAACACTAAAAGTAAACATCTGAAAAGTGAAGTAAGGTTTTATGGGTTGTACATATGTAACTGGAAGTTTTGGCTGTTTACAAGAAGAGTGGAAAAATATCCCTTTTAAAAAGACTAAAAGAAAGTCTACTGAAAATTAGAAATGTTGTAATAAAGACAAATGATACACTAAATTCTCAAAAATGTGATACTATATGTAGTTGTTGAGGGTTTGGAATAGTACTAATAGTAATGGTTAAAAATGAAATGTTCTAGTCTTAGTACATTAACTTCAAAACCAAGAATACATTCTCCTTTTCTATAAATTGTGCTCTTTCGGCAATTATATGTCTTTTCATTTTTTTCTGACACTAAATTAACTTGAATAGTTGTCTATTAGAAATGAAGTTAAATAAGAGACTTTTACTGTTTACTGATTGTATATTGGGAACTGACCCACAAAAATCTAGGGACGGTCGATTAAAAATGTTATTATAAAATGTTACAGAAAAATTTAACTGAACTGTAAGATCAAATTTTCCTAAGTGCATCAGACAAAAAAATGCTATCAACAGCACATAAGGTATTAGTTTTGTAGACGTTTTACTGAAAGGTGATGAAGAAAATCTACCAAAAACTGAAAGGTTATAACACTAATTAATTGGGCAGTGCTTTAGATCAGTGGCTCCATAACAATTTCAAGTGCTACCTGTTAAAACGCACCTGATTCAACTCACCACTCAGCCACTGATTATTAATGACCCCTCTGCATCCAGCACAACTTTCCCATGGAAAAATAAAAATTTGCCATCATGCCGATGGGTGCCATCATGCAGTTCATTACTTTCTTTCTCCTAGTAGTATATTCACCGAAAGTTAACTGATGTTAATGAAAGACAATAGCTAACAAAATAATTGAAATGTGCCCACAGTGAGTGGGTCTCAATGACTGCTTTAAACAATGACCAACATTGCAACGGAGCTGCAATGTGTACAGTCACATACAAGTTTTAACATGGGTGTTAAAACACCATCATTTTGTACAATATCTCATGTGTTTGCTAAATGGTGTGCAATATCACTACTTACATCAATATTTTTTTTTGCTTAATATTGCTACTGAGTGCAATAGCTTACTCAAAACTACCATTTGTGTCAGCAGATTTCCACTCAAGTGTGTGTTATAGCATTCATATCCAACATTTCTATATATAGCATAGTGCATTTTAAAATTGAGCTTTTTTTATTTTCTATTGATTTTTATTTAGATTTTACTTAGACTTAATATTGTTCTTGTCTCTGTGTCTTTGCTGTTATTGCATAAGCAATTTCCTCTGAGATTAATAACATTTTCAGATACCCAGAGATTTCAGTTCTGATTATCTAATCCCAGCAGTTTTGGTGCAGTCCGATGCTTGTTGAAGCAGATGCTACAGCTTTTTACTTTCATACCACTGATCTGCTGTTTTGTACTTCTGTAAAGGCATTCACCAACCCCACCTTTGTACAGTTAACTACAGCCTTCCTATGGGTCAGTCCGGGTTTCTTTTCATCCTACTCTTCATCCTGACTTCAGTCACAGCCATATCAGGGTGCTACTGTGACCACTACCCATGGAGCTCATGGTCCTATTGTACCAAAACCTGTGACCAGGGGACGCAAGAACGAACAAGGTAAGCATGTAATGCTGTGAGATACATATATATACTATTACAACGTATCACCCTGATAAAATATATATGATGTTAGTCTGTGGTATTTTTCTTATGCTTATCAAATAGAATATCATCAAGAAAAATACTGTATTAATAAAACAAAGCAAACTTTTCTTGGCTGTTTTGCAGAAGTGTACAGTATGATGAGCACTGGATGAAAAATAATTGCCATCAGCTGTGCAAGATACAAGAGAGTAGGATGTGTAACACTGAGCCATGTCCTATAAACTGTCTATTAAGTTTGTTTGGACCATGGTCAGAATGCTCACCTTGTTCTGAAAAAATGGTAAGTAAAACTGTTTATGTTTGTCTTTCTCTTACTGACTGTCTTTCTCCTGTTGCATCTGTCTCATGATGATAAAGGATTATTTTCAAATAATTATCCAATTTCAGTTTTATTTCTGCTTTAGTATAGGGTCAGGTCTGTGCTGAGGCCAGCTCAGTTTGGTGGACAGGACTGTAGTGAAACACTTATGGAGGAAAGGCCCTGTCATACGGCAATAAAATGCCAGATTGAACCAGTCAACTGCAAGGATAAGTTCACCTGTGAAAACGGTGATTTTTTTTGTGTATAAATTTACAAATTTACAATTACAGTTGTATTAAATTATGTTTAGCACCTCATTATATATACATTTATGAATTTATAAATATTATAGCCTGTCCTCTTTTTGTCTACAGGCAGATGCATAAAAGCTATTCTGGAGTGCAATGGCCAAAATGACTGCTTGGACAACTCTGATGAGAAGAACTGTGGCAAAATCAAACGAGTGTGTCAGACAGAAAGAGAGTATGCTGGCCTCCCTGGGGCTGATCTGATTGGAAATGGGTAAGGATCAGTTAGAGTTCAAGCAATGCAGTGATCAGACATGCATAGTACAGTAAGATAAATCCAGCAATGTGAATTTACTGACAAGAACAGGTGTAAAAGCTTACAAGGTGTGTACTACTACAGATTTGACGCTGTTGCTGAGCAAATGAGGGGTGCTGTTCTGGATAACACTTTCATGGGGGAGGAATGTGCTCTAAACCGCAGCAAAGAAAACAGAAAGGTTTACCGTATCCCAGCCAACATCGAGAACTATGAGATCAAAGTGAGCGCTTGTTTTAACCTTGCTCTTTTCAGCTTTACATGATACACAGACACAGTTTGATGGAAAGTGAAAATAAAAATGGGTTCTTTTCATGACTGAAATTTGACTCTGACCTGACAGGTGGAACACATTGAGGATATTAAAGTGAACCCACCAGTGACAAGTGAAAAGATCTCACTGGCTGGTGGAAGCTCAGCACCTCGGTTTCCTTTTTTGATGGGCCCTTCCATCAGGCCACAAAAAGAAGACATAAAAGCATTGCAACAAAAGGCAAGGAAGTGTTTTCCTACCGTTATGGAAATTACACATATTTTACCAGGACACTATTATTGTAGAACATTTTGGACATCTGAGGAAATGATATAGAGATATTTAGTTCTCAAACAGCTCAGGGCCACATTTTTGCACCAACAAATGGGAATATAACAAAAATATGGGAACTGAGGATCCCTGAGTACGACTATGACTAGTTAGTGTTAACCAGTTGTCCGAAGGACTTTTGTTGAGATGATTTTTTTAAAATCTGTTTTCTATGCAGACATCATATAGAATGAAATGCAAACAAACAAAGTTGTTTTCTTAACCTTTTTTTCAACCTCTTCCTGCAGGACTCTAGATTCTTCAGGACTCACCAGGTCATAGCCACAGCAACTTTCAGAACTAAATCATCAGACCTGTTTTTATCAGCAAAATTCCTAGAGTTCCTCAGTGGTCTTCCTCTGGAATACAACTATGCTCTCTACAGGCAGATATTTCAGCTGTTCGGGACGCATTATTTTGTCTCTGGGACACTGGGAGGGCAGTATGACTTGCTTTTCCAGTATGATCATGAAGAACTGAAATCTCAGGGTATCTGAAAGATCTGAATGACTGAGATAGAGATCATAGTGTAATTGTGGCACTTATCAGTGACATATCTACTGTGGACTTCTGTTGTTTTCAGGTGTATCTGAGGATGATGCAAACAATTGCATCCGTCGGGAACATTCTTTATTCCTCTTCGTTTATTATACATCATCGAGTTACGAAAGATGCGGCACCAAAAAGACAACCACCAAATATGAGGGTAATTAAGTGACCTAATTATAACAACCATATCTAATTTCCACTGTCAGTATCTATCACCATGTTTGACTTCATTTCATAATGGAACCTCACCAGTAATTTTACTCTTGTTGAAAAATTTGTACTTCTGTTGTAAACTCTTTTACGAACTTTTCTTGCTGTTTCATTTTGACATGCAGTAGGAGGTCTAATGCCATTCATCTGGATCTTCCCTAGGATCTTTTACGCAAACCTCTGAGAAGACCTTATCTATTGTGAAAGGAGGAAGATCAGAGTACGCTGCAGCTCTGGCCTGGGAACGGAATGCTGGTCCTCCAGACAACACAATATACCGGGACTGGATAAAATCAACTGTAGACAATCCCACTGTCATAGACTATGAGGTCAGAAGTCTTCTTTAGGTCTGATGTAAATGTTGCTATTTTAAAGACCCTCGCACTCAAAGGTGTGCTTTAGATAATTATATAAATAGGTGTTTGAGGTATTTTTTTTAATGTTTTTTTCCTTGTTTGTACTGGTTGTTGAGTACTTCTGCTTGAATTGATCTGTGTAACAAGTTCATTTTTGACAGAATAAAATACAGTATTAAATATTTGATTACACGGTTGAATTGAAAACATGATTTCCTGATGTGCTAAACTTTTATTTCTTTGCTGTCTCATCTAGCTGGCACCTCTGATTAATTTAGCACGGGGGTTTCCCTGTGCTGTGACAAAGAGACGGCACATGGAGAGGGCTCTGGCCGAGTATCTGGCAACCTTTGACTCATGCACATGTGCCCCTTGCCCAAACAACGCCCGTCCTGTTCTGTCAGGGACAGAGTGTTTGTGTATCTGTCAGACTGGGACCTTTGGGGACAACTGTGAGAAACGGGCCAAGGACTACACTTCAGGTTCCTTAATACACTTCTTCTTGGCATTGTTCTGTAGATCACAAAACTACCGTCAAAATGACTTGGTGAGGTGTCTGGTTTCTTGTCTCCCTCCAGAGGCAGTCGATGGGTACTGGAGTTGTTGGAGCTCGTGGAGTTCCTGTGACTCCACCATGAAGAGGCTGCGTACGCGCATGTGCAACAACCCTGCTCCTCAGAGAGGAGGCAAACCCTGCCAGGGCCCTTCTCTACAAAAGGAAGAGTGCACCATCTCTATTTTCCCAGAGTAAACTACTTTTGTCAATAAGAAAGTTATTAAGCTAGATCAAGAACATAGTCCAGAAACCTGGAAACCTGAATTATTCTCCTTTTTAAAATAAATAAATTGAAGGAAAAAAAAAGGGATGTCCATCCTGTCCATATATGGAAACTAAGCTGCAAAACCTGATCTTAATACTGTGTTTCTGTGATGTCACAAGAACCAACACATTCAGTGCACCAACACACCAAGAAAGAATTCTCACGTGGGTAACAAGACTTGGCAATAAACCAAATTCTGATTCTAATTCTGTTGAGCCCACAGCAGTTTAGCTCCACCTTTTCATGCTGAACCTTTAAGGGTGTTTCAGCCAATCAGGAAAGAGGTCATTTGTATATATTCTTCTTAAAGGAACAGAAAACTACTAAACAAAAACAGACTAATTAATTCTAGTAAGATAAAAGTGCATTCATCACAAATGGAAAAATATATCTGAACAGATCTGATTTCATAGATCAGTCATGATGTCAGCAAACCCACACTTGCACTGTTAGAAAACCAGTTACAGTCGCTGAAAGTGTGAAGTGCAATGAAACTATTGAGGTGTCATGGTGGTACTGTACAATCTTCGAAAACAATAAGAGTTCTTTCAAATAATGTATGAATGTTATTGGTATATAAAACTAGGCAAACATGTAATGCAAACAAACATTTTTTACCTAAAAGAAAAAGTTTTTGACCTAGTCTTGCATTGCTTCTCACTTTCTTTTTGTGGATTTACACAGGCAGAATGTGTGCATTAATGATGATGATTTTGTCACGGAGGGTGACAGTGAGAGCCAATTGCCCCCAGGAACGCCTGGCTGTCCCAAACCAAAGCCTCCTTCTTACAGCTACCTAAGGGTCAGGCCTCACACCCTCTCTCCTCATACACTGAACAGCTATTTCAAATTTCTTATGTTCTAGTGCTCTTTTATGCTAATTCATCCAATACTCCTACATTTTTGCCCCAAACCCTGTGTTTCTCCATCCCTTTAGATCAACAAGAGGCAGTATAATTATGGAGAGCACGATGAGTTTATGTGCTTCACTGGTTACGAGCTGGATGGGTACCAGCTCATCCACTGTCTGCGGGACGGCACCTGGGAGCAACCTAAAGGGCGCTGTATCAGTAGGTCCATAAAAATCAGCTTGAGAAAACAAACGGAGCTGCAGCATGACTTCAGTACTAACACAGCCACTCCCATTTTTACTGAACTAATAAATTATTAATGAGTTGAAAAAAACACTAGAAAGCATTGGACACGAGATTTAATTAGATTTTTAAAATCGTGATGTCATGAAACATTTGTAGTGTAGTAAAATCTGTATAATATATATATATATATATATATAGTTCACTGCTACTAGACAATTTAGTTAAAATAATTTAGAAATTTTGGACAAACTTTGGAACACAAAGATCCATGAAAGAAGAAACTAATTGTGTACCTGAATAATATCATCAAACCTAGGTGAGTCCATGCTTTGCGAATAGCCAGGATAGGCTCAGGGTACCTGCAACCCTAGCAAGGATTAAGCAGTTACAGAAAATGAATGAACGAATGAATGAACGAATGAATGAACTGACTACTGATGGTGTCCTGTGGATTACCCTTTATGTTGTGACTTTATTTCATTCTTTTTCAGAAAAGATGTGCTCCAGACCTACAGTTCCACAAGACATTAACATAGACCCAGGCAAAGCTGAGTATCGCATTGGATCCAGTATCAGGTTGAGCTGCTCAGGCCAAGGCAGAACCCTGCTTGGGGTGCGCTTCTACATCTGCACTAGTGGGCTCACCTGGGACCCACCCATTTCTGATGATATACACTGCAAATCAGGTGCTTTCACTGTACCAGACTCGTCCATTCTGAATCACAAACAGACTGTTGTACAATTATTTGTCCACTCATCAGCATTTCTGATGATTTTGATTCATCTAAAGGCATTAAACAAATATATCACAATGCATTTTTTATCTAAACAGATAATCCCTTTGTGCAAGACAGCAAATGCGATAGAGGAGAACGTCATGATGGCTCCAAGTGTGTCTGCATACCTCGAGAAGACTGCAGGTGAGAAATTATTAATAAACAAGATAATTTATTATATTTTTATTAGCTGTAATTCCACATTTTCTCTGATGCAATACTAAAGGGTCATAAATACTGAGGCAGTAACAATGACTCAAGACTGAAGCAGTGTGTGTCCTGAACTTTTCTGTGTATTTCATGTATAGTGTACATCTAAGAAAATCCACAAGTAATCAGTGTTTCTTCTGCAGGAAGTATACGGAGGACTTCTGTGTTTGGGACGCATTAAAAGGAAACCCTGTGATGATGTCCTTCTGTGCATTTCACACTGGGCGTTGCCATGGAGATAAGCTGCACTTCATGAACGATGGGCTGTGCAAAACTGACGAGGCCAGTGTGGAGTGGGCCCGATTCAGGGCAAGTGTGTCTGAAAAGAGCTCTGTGCAGCAACCCTGTGGATCAGACACCTGTTACGAATGGGAGACCTGCTCAGGTACACCTGTTCTTATTATTAATACTTTCTGTGCACAGTATATAATTATATTCTGGAATTTCAATAATTCTGCTGTAAAACACTGATTGAAACTAGTTGATAAAACACCAAAATATACAGGACAATCAGAATAGTGTAACAGTTTCTGTGCTTCTTTTTGCTCCCCAGAATCAACATGTATGTGTAAATACCCCAAAGACTGTGGAAAGAATAAGGAAAACACTTTCTGTCTGAATATTCTGAGACTGCAGCGCAAACAGACCATGAATTTGTGCAGCATGGCTGCCATGAAGTGCAATGGTTATGAGTTTCAAGTTCTTAGTGACAGCGAATGTAAGACCGACTAAGTTTTGTTGGCTGCTTTCTAATCAGCAGGCAGTAGTTCCCTCACAAGATGCTTATATATAACCCATCACTTTTCTTTTTACTAATATCACAAACCACATTGCATCATACACATTTATTTTTTGTACTTCAAATTACATTGAATTAAATAAATATTGTCAGCACACTTGTGGTTTGAAGTTATTTCTTACTCAACTGGCAAAATATAATATAATATAATATAATATAATAAAATATATAGTAATATCATATAATATCACATAATATACACACATCAGTGAAAATGCATCATGGCACAAACTAAAAAAACTAAAACAATGATATTGATGCTCATCAGGCTGAAAAGGGATACAAAACAATCTCTAAAGAGTATACTCTATTATCTTTCTCACTTAAAAGTATATTAGATGATATTTCTAAGGACACAATAAAGAACCCCTTGGTGTAATTACTCAGAAAAATTCATT
>JBBJLR010000024.1:8054067-8070793 GCA_037577145.1 Brachypetersius gabonensis
ATGTATATATATATATATACACATATATAATATGTATATAATATACCAGAACCATGCGGGTGTGTCAGAACAGCAGAAGTGCGTACTCCTGCTCTACAAGTTGAACAGAATCTGGAGCAGACTGAGCTGAGCAGACTAAACGTAAATTGGTTTGATTAATGAACATTTTATTAACTGAACATAGAAAGCAAGCCCAAAATTCTCTGTATCACTACCTATGTTGCATTTAAAGTTGCTTGGTACTGGAGACCAGCTGAAGCTGGCACGGCAGATGATCTCTGACTCTCCTTGGAACTGCATCCCACTGGGGCAGGACAGGGATACACTCTCCCCCACTGAATAGGTCTGCTTCAGCGGCGAGGAGATTACATGACTCGTGAGACTTGGAGCATCACATGAAGATCCTTGCAAAAAGCAGCAAAATAATATATAAATGTGGTTTCTTATACATTGAATTGCAATTGATATGATATCTTTGCATGAAATCATCTGAAATACTATTTTGGTTTAATGACATCTATACTGCAATGCTGATAGTATATATGCAGCTAGGAGTAATCATTGCAAACTAAAAATGTCAGACGGTCTTGCACAACAAATCTCAAATGTCTGATCAGTGTTGAGGGATATAAGAAGCTACCGTAGATCAATGTAAATATTATTCAAACATTTGTTTTACTGTCCAAGACTTACTTTTGCATTCCATTGGTCCTCTGCTCCAGTTCAGGCTCTCTGTACATTCAGCAATAGATTCACCAAAAATGCGATATCCTTCAGCACAGGAGTACTCAATCTTACTACCTACTTGATACACATTTTTAAGATTCTGAACACACAGGAGAAAAGGTTAGATAATGTTTGGTAATGTGCAAGAACTTGTTTGGTCTTGTCTATGGAAGAATGCTGTTGAGAAATCTACTACATGTCTGACAGCCTACAATGATCAAAAGAGAAACTCACCAAAACAAATCCATTTAGTAAGGGAGGTGGAACATTACACAACCTTTGCGGTGTCAGAGAGGGATCAAAGCAATGGGGTTCCATGAATCTAAAATGTCAGTTACAATAATTAGACTAAAGCCAATGTGGTATGATAAAATATGCAGTGCAGTGCTAGAAATCTTCGGTGACGCACCTTAAGTGGTCAAAATCTGGATCTTCACAATCTTTGTGCTCGATTGATAGACCAATACAGTGCTTGCCTCCATTCCTTGGCTCAGGATTATTACATGTGCGAGTCCTCAACTTACGACTTTGAGAACAAGTCCCCCAGGCTGACCAGCAACTCCAACCTCCATGAACCACTCCTACAGTAACACAGTTATTTCAAAACAGCCTTCTAAAATTGTACAGTAATATGTTTCTCAAATGGTACCCGAATAAAAGACCTGCTCCCAATACACCTGATCCAGTTCTTCAGCTAATTCATAATTTCATTCTGGGTTGATTTGTGGGTTTGTGATTTTTTTTTAATCCAACATATGATCATAGGTTGGGCAATCAGCTGCACCTGGCTGTTCTCCGAGGACATGGCCAATCTGGCAAGCTGCACCGCTGGTGTCAGGTCTACAAACACAGGTACACACTTTGTCACTCAGCACAGGCATGCCATTGTTCTGGCATGTCCTGCAGTGGCACGGACTCTGGTCCTCTAAATACTCCTCTAGTGCTCTCTTCAGGTGGAGCCCCTTCAGCCCTGCACATGGTACCTCCTTTACCAGCTCATACAATGGCCTCAACTGTGAAGTTAAAAAAAATTGTATTTGTAATGGTAAGATGAAGAGTTTTCACACAAAATATAAAATGTGGCATTTGCCTGCCTTTTGTTTGATGACTTGAGGGTAATCCTTCACTGAGCCAGCCCATTTAGAGAACATTTCTTGGTTACGTTCAGGGTTATCCAGGTCAAGAACGCCAAGACCAGCCACAAAAGAAGCATGCCCTCCAATTATATCTGTCTTCACAGGCATTGTCCGACTGCTGTGTTCTGGGAAACAACATCAGAGGCAACAAAAGTTCGCCTATCATATAGGTGCATTTTGGTGGTTTACCAAAATAACCAGCTTTAACCCATTCATTGGTGCAGCCTCTACCCAATCTGTTATTGGAAACTGGTTCTCTGGTTAGCCAGCGTTATGAACAGTGTAGGTAATCCATGTCTTTTTTCCAGTAGACGGACTCACCACTGAAACTCCTAATAGACTGCATCAGTTTCTCACACTTCGTCGTTCTCTTCTTTCGGAAAAAACGTCTCTTTACAGTAGTAATACACTGGTGGAAGTCAGTGTCTGTTTGACCTTTAATTCAAAAGGAATGTATTTAGATAGCATAAACAGAATTTCTATAGGTAATCATACTGCAACATGTAGCTTATTGGATACCATTCTGTATCGATTAACTTATTGTAGAACACAATCAAATAGTACATACTCATCTGCCTTATGAAGTTTGAGTCAAACTCCAGCAAGAGCTGGTATTGTCCACCCAGAGAGCCCTCTGCCATGTAGTGTGTACCAAAGCGCTGCAGTAGGGAGCGGTAGGCTGCTGACTCGTATTTGCTAGGCAAAGCAGAGAGGGCCTTCCAAAATTCCTCTGAGAGGGTGAGGTATTCAGGAACATTGTTCTGAAACTGAGCTACTTCCACCTCATTCTTAATGATCAGCAAATGGTAGGCCTGCAGTGGAAGCATTAATTAATTACAAAAACAAAGGGGTTAACAACAATGTACAGTAGCATTGCACTAGTTAAATTAGGTTGCGTGTGCTATTATTTAGAAGATGTTGATAAATGTAAGGTTTTTATTTCTAAAATTCATGCAATTGTGTGTAATAATGTGTATGTAATTTTACACAATATGTATGAATTTGCAATACAGTGTGTGTGCAACTTTATTTCTGTCATTTCAAATATACATTTTTTTTCCCCCACCATTTATGTACCATTTGTGTAATCATAAGTAATCATTTGTAAATATAGAGCATTGTTTTGTAGTCTGTATAGTTAGCTTCAGGTACTCAAACATAGAAATAACCCAAAATAAAAACACATTCAAAAGGGGGAATTATATCTAGGAAGTAAAATGAAATATTTGCTCTTATGAATTTAGTGCACTATTAATCAATTGTCAAACATAATAGCTAGATTTCTTGATGGCAAATATCATCAGTAGTGACAGGTGGCTTTTGCACAGTGCTGTGTACTGGAGTAGCTATGGAGCATAGTATTTGTGATGTGTGACTGATAGATTAGAACCTGCAGATTTGTAAAAGTCATTAGACCCTGGAACACCATACATAGTGTACATAGTAGTGCCTCCTTAGGTATTTTAAAAATAATTCAAACTTGTCATTTGTAAATATCATGTAAGATTTACCTTGCTCCTATCCAGTTCTGTGTGAAATGTTTTGTGATCGTGGCCTCCTCTGATTTTTCTTCTCTCCTCCACATGCTTTATGTAGGACCAGGAGCTGTTATAGAACTCGTCACTAAAATCATTTTCAACACTGACCTAATAGTGAGTGTGAAAAAAACAGTGGTTAATAAGAAAGGCATGTAGACCTTATATACTCCATGAACAAATAATCTCCTTTTCTGTTGTTGCCCACCTGAAAGTTGTATCTGAGAATACTCTGAGGGAGTCTGTAATAGTCTTGGTGGTCCCCACTAAAAATTCTCCTGCATTGGCCCCCAAAGCTGCGTGTGTTTATAACGGGACCTTTCAGCTTGCCTGTCAACATGTCCAACCTGTGAATGCATATCATGCATGTTAAATTGTCTTATGATACTCCTTAAGTGTGATGTCTGGGCTGCCTTTAGGTCACACCCCCAGCGGCCTCCATCACCAGAGTTCTAAGACACAAGTCCTGTCTAGTCAGAAGTGACATCAGGGTATGTTTTGGTCTGAGCCCGATGCCGGGGAGTTGTTTCAGATTAGTTTAGGCATCAGGAAATGGGTTCAGCTGTCTAAGTCTGTTTTGTTTAAGTTTCCTTAGTTCAAATTCGTGACTGGTTGTTCATGTCGAGCCCCCCTTGTGTGTATGAAAGAAAACCCGACCGGTCCAGAACAGCAGGTGTGTGGTCACCCATCACCAACCCTCGCTCGCTCCTCTGTGAACTTCAATCCTAGTCTAGTTCTGTTTTAGTAATGAGCACGGACCTAGTCTCTTAACCATCATCTCTCCTCTCCTCCTCGGCTCACGCTTTGTGTGTCAGACGAATCGTCAGGGCTAAGGATGCTATAGACTATCACAGGGGATGATGATTGTCCCCCTCTCTCTTTGTGTGTCTGTTCTCTGTTTTCCCCACAGATGTGACTGATTGAGCTGCACAGCCTGTGAGCAGAGTCACCCACAAAACATGAAGCTAAGTCACCAGAGAGTGTGCCTAAATCCATCAGGACTGATTCAGAGTGTGTCCCTTAAAACCCCGCAAAGTGGAGAGTGGAGGAACTTCAGTGATCAGATCAAAGCACCATTTCAGTTCAAGAACTTGTTTCGTTCTGACCTGTTGATTAAATATTCTTGTTTTGTTTAAGTTTTCTTGTAGTTGCGCCCCTTTGCTTGCACCAGCAAGACAGTAAGCACATTCAACACTATGGGCTTTTATCTATTTGTGCACAATTATGCATTGTTGTTTTATGTTGTACCAGTAATCAGTTAAAACTGATTAAATTTTTACACCCATATTTCTAAATATACTCAGTCAAATTATAATTTTTATTTGATTATTTTTAGGTAAACCTATTAAAACATCCTCTACTTAGAACGAACTGAAATATGCAAGTAGCTGCATATAACATATTAGAAACAAAAATCTAATAATAAAAATTATAATTATCTAGCCATAACTGCACAAGACACATTTAATGTTAAATTCAGTAAACAAAAATAACTGTGGATTAAAATGGCAAGGCATATATTTCCTGTAGAAGATGTGGATTCAGCTGTTCAAACTACCACATGTTGTTATATAAGTTCAAAAATCTTAACTGTATTATTATTTTCAAATAAAAATAGAAGGGCATAATTAGACTTAAATGAAAACTCTCGTCTGCCACACATGTGCTTTTTGTTAGATTAGCACAGACAATTATTTCAACATGTTTTCCTATATTAGTAAAATAACTAAAACCCTGTGACACAAACCAAAATATAAATACATTATGAAGAAAAATTTCAAGAAAAAACTCATACCCATTTCCTGTGAGGTCAGAATTAGGTGGGTGTTTGTGTATGTTACACACTGCAGTGCTGGGGAAAGAACACCGCTGTTCATCTAAACCATCCTCCTCACAGTCCTGATCACCATTACACACCAATGAAGGGCTAATACATTGACCTACACACACACACACACATTGAATAACAACTGAACCAATTTGGTCACTTTCATTTCACTGGGTTAAAAAATCTGTATCAATTATAATGTGAAGTACCAGAGCTGCAGCGAAACCTTTCTCCACAGCCTGTTTCCAGTGGACAGCTCTTCTTCGGCATGCATGATTGTTTTTGAAAGGCCTCTCCTGTGCAAGCAGTTCCCCCAAACTGAGGGAATACTTCTACTGAGCGGGTCCGAACCTAAGAGCAAACAGAAATAAAAGGGAATAATGCATTTCATGGATTCATGACTTTACGCTGGTGTTTTCAATCCAGAAAGGTGTAATTTGTTTCCTCTACCTGCATTTTGGTGCAGCTGTCACACTCTGACCAATCTCCATAAGGTCCCCATTGGCAGTGCACTGGTTGTTGACAACTGTCAAAGCAAATATGTTAAAGTGATCCGCTCACAAAGCTATGCCTCTTTCCAAATGGCCAATAACAGACACAATATGACTGAATGAACCCTAAATACTGTGATACATCTGAGGTGATTTTTCTTCTGTTTTGTTTGATTCTCATAGACGCCCTTAAACCATTAAATTAAATCCATTCTAATTGGCTACAGTGTACAGTGTCTTATTCAAAAAGCAATCCAGACTGAGACACTCCTTCAGTGTGAAATGGCAGACTAAACTGTAGTCATAAAAGGTGGATTTCACAAAAGCAACAAATTCAAAACAGGTTTTTGCATCTTCATGTTTATGTATGGACTGTATAGACATAATATTAACATATTTAAATACAACAACCAATAATACAAGCAAGGCAGATGTTTTTTCATGATATTAGCCTTTTAACCAGATGTACTGTTGTGATGGACTATGATGGAGTATGTTTTTACTGAACACTTACCTAACATGTGATAACAAAGTCAGCAGGGTGAACAGGCCAGATTGAGCAATGGTTACTACCAGCGTCTGAAAACAAAAAAACGGATATCACCAAAATAACATGGACTTCTTTTCAATTCCTAACACTGAAGCATAAGCTATTTAAAAACAAAGATTAAACATGGTGATACTTCAGCTCCTTATTTTCATAATTATGTAACTTACACCGTTTTCATGCCAAAAATAAATCTTAGTTCAGTGGATTAGATAGAGTAACACTTTTGCTGTTTCAAGTACTTGAATAAACAGTAATTGCACTGGTCCGAATAAGTAATTTTCAGCCCTTACCTTCATGCTGTAAGCCTTGGGGTCTCTGTTCGTTGGCTCAGGCCGAGAGCTGGCTAAAACATATAACCCCAGCTAAGATTGATCAACCCAGTGCTTTCCCGTACTCTGAACTCCAGTTCATCTGACTTACACTTTAAAGTCTGACCTCCTTAGAGAAGCCGTTACTGCCCCAACACACTGTTTTGTTCTTGAAAAAATGGAGGTGCCTATTTAGCAATATAAAAGTATGATGAAATCGTGTGTTGTTCTAATCTCCCTGGAACACCAAGCCCTGGCTATGGCTATGAAGAATTATGCAATGGTTGTTTGTTATGGATGTGTCACTCCAAAATGCTCGAAGGGACAGTAGTCTAAATCTAGTATGCTGACGGCTCATAATTTCAGGATATACCAATAATCTACAAATCTAATGCAGTTAGCCCAATGTGCTGTTGAATGAAAACCATTACAAACAGATATAAGTGGTTTTATTCATAAAATGTTTAAAAACATAAATTCAAGTTATATTAAACAACTTCTAATCAAGAAAATTCTATGGTAAAATCACCCATGTATATTATTATTAATGCTCCGTATCAGACTCTGATTTGTTAAAATGACCATTTTTCTACACCATTATCTTTAAATAAAGATTCACATTCCATTTGAATTTCAACAAGAATCCTACATTTCAAATTATTATTAGAAGTCTTCTTAATATCTTAATGTCCAGTTGGGATTTTGTACTGGGACCACCAGGTGTGAATCATATTTGCTCTACTGGCCTCAAGTTTGAAGACACCTGAAAACAGTTAAAAAAAATTAAAAGAAGAATAAGAAGAGGACCACTATGTTCTAGCACACTATTGTAATTTGAGTCTGATGAAATTGCAAATACGCAAAAGGTTACAAAACAATTTTTCAGTGACACACTGTCTTGTTTACAGCATGAGTCATGCTAACAAGCAACAAGTTGGCCATTTCCAGATAGTATGAAAACATTAAAAGGTCTTACTTTATATAAACAAAAACCTTTTGTTGTAATGATACTTCATTCTACTGCAGTCCAAATCACATGCCAGTAAGCGTTCATTTGGTGTGCCCCCACTTAGACTTACCTCAAAATCAGTGCCAGTACAGGCTCTGATATCATCTATAGTTAGTCCTTCCCAAATCTCTATGAGAGTAAGTCCGCTGGTCTTGTCTACATCAAATACTGCCTGTTTTGAGAGATGGTAAGCTTTGTTTAGCTTCCATGTATATTTAAAGAGCAGTATTTCTCTGAAAAGGGTACATCCCAACCTTTTCAGTGATAATACGATCAACACACTGCTTTCCAGTTAGGGGCAGGGTGCAGTCCTGTAGGATTTTGTGCTTTCCATCCTGTGAGTTTGCACATGGTATGGGAAATTAGATTAAAGCATGCCCTTATGTTTCACACCTCAATGTAACAGTGACACGTCCAGTACCTTAGCTGAATGCTCCATGGTGACTACAACTTTGGTTCCAGCACTGGAGACCAGATCCATTGCTCCACCCATGCCTTTCACCATTTTACCCTGTGAGGACAGTATAAGAGGGACAGAAATAATTTATTCAGAGGTTCAAAGACACCAGGGATTAAAAGGTGGACAAAGAGAAAGGAGAAACTCATACCGGAATCATCCAGTTAGCCAAGTCTCCGTATTTAGAAACTTGCATTGCCCCAAGCATAGTGAGGTTGATGTGACCACTGAGGAGCAAGAGAACAAAATAAGAGGAAAGTTCAGTTTGTCGTTCACTAATCCCTTAAACTCCATGAAATCTCAATTCATTCCGGGATTTGATTTTTCACTCTCAAAACTGCTTAACACACATATTCTGTATGTTTATTACATTTTTTATACCCTACGCGGCCAAAGAAAGTCTCACACTTTCAAAGTATTTAGCTTTGATTACAGCATGCATTCTCTGTGGCATTGTTTCAACAAGCTTCTGCAATGTCACAACATTTATTTCCGTCCAGAGTTTTATGAATTTTTTGCCAAGATCTTGCAGTGATGATGAGAGGGTCGGACCACTGTGTAAAGGCTTCTTCAGCGCATCCCAAAGATTCTGTGTGAGAAAATGACGCCTCACGCTTCCTGAACCACTCTTTCACTGTTTGAGCCTGGAAAATCCTGGCATTGTCATCTTGGAACATGCCATCCGGGAAGAAAAAATCCACTAATGGAATAACCTGGTCATTCAGTATATTCAGGTCAGCCGACCTCACTCATTTGGGCACAGAGCTTTGCTGAACCGAGACCTGACCAAGTGCAGCCACCCCAGATCATAGCACTGCCCCCATAGGCTTGACCTGTCTGCACTAGGCATGATGAGTGCATAACTTCATTCGCCTCTCTTCTTATGCTGTTGCGCCCCTCACTCTGTAACAGGGTAAATCTGGACACATCCATTGATCCAGAGTCCAATCTTAACGCTCCCTAGCAAACTAAATCCTTTTTTGTCAATTAGCCTCACTGATGAGTGGTTTTCTTAAGGCTACCCAGCTGTTTAGTCTAAACACCTTGAGTTCCCTTTGCATTGTGCATGTGGAAATGTTCTTACAGTCACAATTAAACACTGCTATGAGTTCTCCTTTTGTATTTTTACAATCTGATTTCACCAAACGTTTTAGTGTTCGCCGATCACGATCATTCAGTATTTTTTCCGACCACATTTCTTCCTCAAAGATGATGGTTCCCCACTATCCGTCCTTTAATAATGCTTTGGACAGTTCTTAACCCAGTTTCATCAGTCTCCTTAGATGTTTTCTTTGCTTGATGCATGCCAATAATTTTACCCTTTTGAAACAGATGAAAAGCTTTCAATATGGTTGTTTAAGAAATGAGAAGCTACTCACTGCATCAGTTAGGGTTAAATAAACTGTTGCCAGCTGAAACATATTCATCAATGCAGTAATTATCCAATGGGAGGCTCTTATCTACCTGCTTAGTTAAATCCAGGTGGGTTTTTTTTGGCCAGGCAGTGTATTTAATAGTAAATCAGAATAACATATAGTATTAGTGTAGAAGATAATATGTTTCAAGATCAATGATCTTAAAACAATAAACCAGGAGTTTAAGGGCTTAAACACTGTTTACCAGCTCTTTAACTACAGTCTAACACTCTCATAACATAAACCCTCTCATAATGCATGCAGAAAAATATTGATACAACTCACCCCCTGATCATGGCGAATGATTCATCACTGGAAAAATAGGCAGCTCCTGGAAAAACGGTGACTGTCTCCTTACCTGTGGTTCACAAAGAAGGATTGTACAGATGAACAGAAACACCACATAGTAAAATATTGCACATTGCACATTGCACCCACTAGAATGCACAGTGCTGACAGTACAGGATAATAGTCATTTTTACAGAGTTTGGGTGAGGCACCCTTAGTTCCAGTGGAGTGTAATATTAATGCTACAGCATAAAAAAATATTGTCGATAATTACATGCTTTCAGTTTTATGGTACAGTTCGGGGAAAACATGTTTCTGCTCCTGTATGAATGCAAGTCAATGCCCATAAAGCAATAATGAAATATGTGACATCTATAACATCTAAGTCAAATTGCACTGCACTGTAAAAAATAAAAAGTCAGCTAAAAATGCCACAAAATGCCAAAAAATCCACCTTTTTTTTTACTTAAAAACCCCCTGCGGCCCACAGATCAATGATTAGAGTCAACATGTCTGCTGTGTGGGCGCATTTTGATATACAGTAATCCCCCGATTTTCGCAGGGGTAATGTTCCAAGAGCACCCGCATCTAGTGAAAAACAGCGTTGTTGTTTTTCGTAAAAAATGCCTAAAATGTGGATTTTTTATAGTGTAAACCCTAAATATGCCCCCAAATATGCTCCTTAATTTAGTTTTAAACTCATTTTAATGCATTACCCTTAAAGAAAATGTAAATGTAAATAAATAATCAGAATCAGAAAACTATTGCTTAAAAAACATTAGCATTAGCAGTTAGCGTTAGCAGCATGCAAAGACATTGAAATAACTCTCTCTCCCCACATGTTTAGACACAGCACAGCTTACTGAATAAACTGAGATAACTGTTGAATATGGGGGGGGGGGGGTGTTAAAACACTAAAATACAAGGACAAGACAGAGCAATCATCCTATATGCTACAGCAGTTTCTTCTTCTTCTTCTTATGGTGGTTGACAACTTTTTTTTTTTTACTAATACTAAATCCGTGTTAGTCTGAATCTGAATGCTGATCTGCGTAAAACTGGGGGTTTACTGTATCTAAGAAATGCCGAAATTTCTAGTGGGGATGCTTCCACAAAGACTTCCTCAAGGTCGGGATTAATTATATAAAATGAAAACATACCAATCACCATGTAGAGTATGAAGCATAATATTAAAATGCACTTAAATTCAATAATTAATTGTACAATATTTCAGCTAACTTGCTTTTAGGCTATTAATGAGTAGGACCAAGTAAAATATTTTATTTCAAATTTTATTTTATATTGTGTATTGTTTGAATGCTAAATAAATATTTTCAAAGTTTTGTAACACATTTATTCTTTTAATAATTTAATAATATTTTTCGGTTTTCAGCTTCAGCAAAAAAAAAAATGGTGCATCGCTTTTTGAAAGAATTGTTCATCATGAGCTTCACAAACACACAAAGATGCATAACCTATACATGACCTATACATAACCAAATAGCATTTTGATGGTAATTTTATAAATATCAAAATGACACCAGGCAGCATCTTTTTTTTTTAATTGTAACTGTAGATTTCTGCATTTACTTTCTCTCTTCTTCTTAAATAGCCTAGTTTCCCACTAGTGAGTTTACTTAATTGCATTCAAACAGGACTGAATGTTTTTTGAATACTTTGTACGCAGGGAGTCCTCGAGTTACAACACAGATTCATTCCTTTGACAGTGATGTAACCGCAATGATGGCGTATGTCGAAACACACTCTAGTCTAAATCACTTACCTACCCTAACACTGTTGGAAAATCATAATCTACAACATAAAAACAGAACTAAGCCACAGTACACTGTACTGTAATATTGCTTTTAAGGTAAGTGTACTGGTCCACCTCCCTCACTCTTACTGTGTTACTGTGTATTTTGCGTATTCTTCCACTGCATACAACCACACTAATTCGTCCACATAGTCTGTATGACGCTAACGAAGTACATCAAAGCTTTCACTCCTCAATTTTGTAAAGTTTTTATGGGAGTGAGCAACATAAAGTCAAAACTTGTATGTCAAAACTGTTGTAACCCGAGGACCCCCTGTATATGGTATTTCTTTTCAGACCCACCATAATGTAAAGCCATAGACTCTGTCATCAACATAAAGAAATCCACATAGAAAAAGAGAAGTCAGTGACATTGTGTAATTATGCAGAGACTCACAAACTTTAAGGTATTGTAATTGTATACCTGCATTGATAAGCTCAGGGTCCACTTCATTTTCTGTAGGATAAGGACCCTATAAACAAAAAGCACATCATACTTTACTTTAGTTTTAATTTAAAAATAAAAGTTCACTTTAGTTCCATGACATTTTGATTTCATGGAACTTCTGACAATGGTGTGATATAATGTGGTGGAACACATCAAAGGAAATTTCTTACATTTTCTAAAAGTTATAGGCAGCAAATTGACTCACATTTTCAGTTAAATCAACATATTCAATAGCTCACCAGTCCTAAAATGCCATTTTCACTCTGAAGATGGACAGTGATTTCAGGGCTTATATAATTGCTGGCCATCATGGGAATTCCAATACCAAGATTAGCTTAGAAAAAAGCAGTCAAGGAACTTGTAATGTACTATCGCTGTTGTAACAAAACTTTTTTCTAGTTTTGTTCCATTTCTCTTGACCTAATTACCATCAAGTGTATGGTAAGTGTTATTAAGGGAAAAAAAAACATTTTCAAATAAATGAAGAGAGGTATTATTGCACTACTTTCAAATAAACTATATGGACAAACATATTGGTAAATACCTCTTAATTATTGAATTCAGGTGGGCCCTTACTTCCAGTGAAGGACAATATTAATGCTTCAATGACATTTTGGACAATGCCATTCAACTTTATGGACACAGTTTGGGGAAGAACTTTTTCTATTCAAGTGTGACTGTACTCCAGTGCGCAAAGCAAGCTCCATAAAGACATGGCTGGATGAGCTCAGGTGTAGGAGAACTTGACCGGCCTCACAGAACCCTGACCTCAACCCCATGCAACACCCCATTTGGGATGAACTGGAATGGAGATTGCGAATCAGGCCTTCTCATCCAACATCAGTGTCTGATCTAATAAACGCTCTACAGAATTAATGGGCATAAATTCCCACAAAAACTCCAAAGGAGAGTGGAAGCTGTTATAGCTGCAAAGGGGAGATCAACTCCATATTAAAGTCTGTGGATTTGAATGCGATGTCATTATAGTCTCTGTTGGTGCCAGGCGACTCAAAACCTTGTCCACAAAGTGTACCATATCGGTTTCAGAATGAAAGCTTAATATCAAAGTTGACATAGATCTTTCAGATCTATTATATCTGAAGGATACCATATATCCCATCCTCAAACTCCAGTGCTGCTCGTCGAATGATTCTCTCTCGGGTTTTATCTGAATGCTTGGCTTTTGGCTTGTCTGCCTTTGTGGACCGAATTATCCTTTTCTGTACAGATACACAGGAGAAACACAAAGCAATTTTTAAAGTATCTTCTGTGTGTCAACACTGATACACCAAAGAGTAAAAGATATACACAACCATGCCATAGAAACTTTAGGGCAGATTATGTCCATTACACCAGTGCCAGATGCAACAGTGTTTTAATGTAATGAGACTTTGTTACACGGTAATTTAAAGTAATGACATCAAACATTCTAGCATCTGCCATGACAATTACTGGAAATGGAAACATGACACTGACTTGCCTCTATTCTCTTCTCATAGATGGTTCCTTTCACCACCCGGTCTACATAGATACTGGGTACATGTATGTCCTCTGATGCAAAGCTTCCAACATCTACAACCTCCTCCACCTGTTAAACACGGAGTCCGGGGAGTCTGATAAGAAAGCCTTTACAATATAGACACTAGAAAACAGCAGTGAGATATATTTCACAAACCTCCACAATTGTTACTTTAGCTGCCTTACACATGGGCTGATTGAAGTTGCGTGCTGTTTTCCTGAAATTGCAATATGCATGAAACACAAACTCTGAAATCAATGCAGAGACAAGGCAGTACTTTTTGTAGAATGAACCGAGCATGCACTGGCCTCTAGTGGACAAAGTGGAAAAGAAATATCAAACCATGCCATAATTGCTGTAATCACAACACCTTGTGATTGCGCTTAAAAATAAAATAATTGACTTATCATTATTAATGTCATTATTCAATATAACAAATTCTGAATATTTTTATATACCTAAAGACCAGATTCCCTGCCTTGTCACATTTCCAGGCCTTTATAAGTGCAAAGTCTGCAGTGATGGCTTTTTCCATGACATAGTGTCTCCCATTGAACTCCTGAACCTGTAGCCAAAAACAGTACGGAGCTCTGAAGGGTTTCCAAAGCATCAAAAAGTAAAAGACCTTCTGAATCTGTCTACCATTGATCATGAACATTCTGCTATGCTTGTTCACTTTTCACTCATTGTATATAGCTCTGGGAAAATGTATTTTTAAATCAGCATCTCTATGAGTGTGACAACCATTCCATGCCAGTGTCTGTTAAATTTCTACACAAGCACCTCATTCTGCTTTATACGGTACTGATTAGAGATCACCTGAATCACACCTTATTTAATGAGGAAAAGTATAAAAATCACTGCTGTAATAAGCTCTCTCCTCTCACAATGTGACCATTTCAATGGCAAATCTTACTAAAAGTATATCAAAGGTAACTATGCCATGTAATAAACACTGCATCATTTCTCTCATTTTGATGTTTTGTCATTTCATTTGAAATTATACTTTAATATATTTATGGTTTAATATATACTTTAATATATTTAAATATTACAAATTAGGAAATTAGGAGAAATATTGTCATCAGTTCTTAAAAAATAAGGCTAAGCTGTTTATATGACACTGCTATAATTACTTTATAAAATTACAAATTACATCGGAGGCCCACCTCTCTCTTCTCACTGGCAATGGCAACACTGCCATCCTTGTTGTATTTGATTGGTGAGCCACCCTCCTGAATAAGTGTGCCATAGCCCGTGGCAGTGAAGAATGCTGGTATACCTGCACCTCCTGCCCTTATCCTCTCTGCCAGTGTGCCCTTTGTAACAGGAAAACCAAAAATTAAGGTTCATAAAACCTAAAACTCTGACATGTTTCTTGGCATGTACCCATAGATCAGTTTTATTGACATAAAACAGTTATATTATTTGCAGATGTTTAGCACAGGTACTCAGGTTCTTTGATAGCGTAGGTGCTCTTAGTTTTTCATTGTTTAATTTTAGACTTTTTTTTTTTTTTTGGGGGGAGGGGGCATTTCTGAAATTGTTGGAGGCATGTCCAAAGCACAAATGATGTCAGTGCCACAAAACACAAATATACACAAATACACAATCTCTATCACCTTCTGCATCAATGCTTTTTGGTGACAATGCAGTCTTTGTAGATCTTTTTGTTCTGAACAAATACAAAGGATAATCCTTCTTTGGTAGCCAAGCTTTTGCAGTACAGACCAATCATTTAATGAAATGTAAAGTCATTACTATTTATGTTATGTCCTTTTCATAAAATAATGCCCTACAGAGTGTTCAGATCTGCTGCTCAATTCAGTGACACAAATGCCCTCCACTTGAACAAACTAAATCATACATTAGGCCAAGAAGATCGGAAAAGAAATTTCATTCAACTAAGCTAACATGCTTCAGTGATATTCAGAGGATATTATATATACATAACAACAAAAGAAATGTTGTTTACTTGTCTGTTATGAGCTCTAAATGTCTACCACAAACCTACAGAGCTGTTATTAAAATGTCAGAATTAGTTGGAACTTGTTAGCTTCATAATATATAACAGGTAGGCATGAAAAAATATTGAAGAAGGAAAATAAGTGCAGTCTCAAGTCTGTCAATGCAGAATAAAAATTGAATGTAAATGCAAAGAATTTTTAAAGTAGCCATGTAATCTGTAATTAATGGATTACATTTATATAGTATAGCTGTGCTTTTAAGGCATATGTTTATCATTATAAAAAAAATGTAACCTAATTTGTTTGTACGTATTTACAGTGAAATGATATTTATTTAATTATAGGCCCCTTGTTAAATTAACATTAATATTAATTTCCCTGTTAATGTCTAACAGCAATGACAGTAGTCAGAAACGTATAGAGTTGATTGGTTTAACACTTTTGTCTTGTTTTATTTCTCCGTTTTTTCCAGTCATGAAGAGGAGGGACGATAAACTTAACTTGGTGTTTAGAGTTTCAACACTCCATTTGAGATAAATGACAATAGCAATAACTGAAGACTTCCGTGGGTTAAGCCAATACCATTACAAACATGACCTCTCAAAGTGAAGAGATTGGACGTTGTTCAGGTTAAAAAAGGTATTTCTATCTCAGAGGCCTACCTGAGGGGTAAGCTCCACCTCCAGTTCTCCTGAAAGGTACTGCCTCTCAAATTCCATATTCTCTCCGACATATGATGAAATCATCCGCTTGATCTGTTTGGTCTTTAGGAGCAGGCCCAGACCAAAGTTATCAACTCTGTTTTCAGATACAAATTCAGAGGAGTTTAAAAAAACATTACATTTCTTTGCAGTGTTTGTATAGATTTGATATATTAGCTTCTTCCCCTCAGCTGTAATCTCCTCTTTCCTGTCTGTAGACCGGACAAAGCTATTTCCCTTTCACATTGTGTAACATGGTTGGACAGGAACCCACTGTAGTAGCACACAGAAGAAAGGCTAAAACAACACAGTGGCTGTAATTGTGCACATACGCACAGTAAAACTGTGCATATACCCAGCATTGTTGCTGATAGCTGTGAGCTGTTTCACTCCTGTTGTTAACAGACCACTGATTAGGTTCTCTGGGATCCCACACAAACCAAAGCCTGAAATAGAAAGATGAAAATAGACACTTTTAATGAGCTGTGTGGGTGTGTGAGAGTGTGTGTGTGTGAGAGTGTGTGTGTGTAAGAGT
>JBBJLR010000024.1:8085254-8096245 GCA_037577145.1 Brachypetersius gabonensis
AAAAAAAGATAAAATAAAATCTTACTGCTTCAGTTTGGAGATTGAAGCTGAAAAAGAATAAGAAGAAAAGACAAAAGAAAAAGAAGAAAACACATCTCCTAAGGTTTCATTCTGGAAATATTTGAGATGTTAGAAAAGAAAATACAAAAAAAGATGATAAATAGAACCTTACTGTTTAAGTTTGAAGACAGAAGCTGAAAAAGAATAAGAGGACAAGGAAAAGAATAAAAAAAAAATCTCTGAAGATTTCATTCCAGAAATATCTGAGATGTAAACAAGACAGTGAAAATGAAAAAAGCAAAAAAATCTTTGTCACTTAATTTGTATCATTCATTGTAGAAATAGGAGGTAATATAATCACATTTTTTAATCTAACCATATTTTGAAAACAAAAAGGTTTGTAAGGATTTGTAATATGATCTATATGAATAAACGTGACAAAAATCTACTTGTTTATATGGTGTGTTGAATGTTTCTTCTCATATGCAGCAGTATGTGACCTAGTTCACATGAAAGTAATCACATCCATCTTCATGATCATCACCTTTAATGTGCTTATTTTATATCGTCCTTGTGTGGCTGCACTCTAATGAGTGATGAAGTATCAAACCTGCTCCTAATGAGTGATTTGAATCTCTTAAACAGATAATGTCAATTTGGCATTTAAAGAAAGCAGGCCTGGACAGGCCCATAAGTGAGTGGGGTGGTGGAGGCCTGGTGGGTAGGATACTTGCCTCTGGACCAACGGGTCATGGGTTCGAATCCTACCTTCAGTATACCACCACTGGGTCGACCACTGGAAGTCGCTTTGGATAAAAGCGCCTGCTAAATGCTGTAAATAGTATGAAGTAGTTGAGTAGGTTTTATTTGCCATTTCTGAAATATTCTTCATGGACCATAGTGCAACACAAGAAGAGAATAGAACAAAATACAAGTCAACAAGTGCAAACAGGTCAAAGAGCTTGAAAAAGCAGGTGCATCAGAGACAGTCTAGTAAAACATCATTCTGAATGTAATTTGCATTCTATCTCATTTCTGCCTAAAGGATTCAGGCTTTCAAACTAAAAATAAGAGAAAAAGACGAATCTCTGTCAAGAAAATAATTTTTATTCACTTCTACCTTATCATCAAAGCTGAACCAAAGAGTCTGAGTTTGTTTTTCATTTCCTACTGCTTTGCATGTCACCAGTGTGACATCCTAGTAGCTGATTGGCTAAAAATGCCCACAGAAATAGCTTACTACTGCGAAACAGAAAAAAACAAAGTGACTCCTCATTAAAGGCAGGATAACATGACTTGTTTCCAAATGTGGGACCAATAATATATGACATATTCTTAAATTATTACTCTTTGATCAGCAGTTAGTTCTCATACTTTCATGTTCGAATATTAAAACTGAGCATAATTATGTGTATTTATATGTTAATATGGTCTTCTGTAAATCAGTTAATAACTGATGATTGACTAATGAGTAGTTATCTTTCATTTGCACGTATATTTGAAATGTCTTTATGTGACTATCAAGGAATTATTATCTAAATTCACAGTTAGGAACTGCTTAAACATTATTGTACAGCAATATTCTGTATTATAACATGCCACTGTAATTTTCATCAGCAGTCTTGGCCTAGTGGTAGGATACTTGCCACTGGTGCAAGAGGTCATGGGTTCGAATCCTACCTTCAGCACTTGGTTCCTGAGCAAGACCCTTAACCCAAGTTGCTCCAGGGAGACTGTCCCCTGTAGTTAAGGAATGGAAGTGGCTTTTATAGCGTCTGATAAATAATGTAATTTTTTTTTGTTATTAAATCTTGGAGCTAATGTCCATTTGACAGTGGTTATTAAAGTTCCACTTCTGTTAAAACTTGGTTCTTTTTAAAGGATCTTTTAAGTGTAGTTATCTGAAAAACAGAAAAAGGTAATTGATAAGCATTTACTAATGGTAAAGTATTATATCATTGAGATTACTTACTTTTGCCCATTGAAATTCATTAATACATGTTTTTAAAAAAAAAAAAAAAAATTTCACCATTTACACACTATTTTAAAGTATTTGTAAACATTTGTGAGCTCTTTCCTCAGCCATCACACAGATCATTGCTTAAAGTTATTTCCTAACATGTTATATGAACCAGCGTTTGACTAATCTTCAGCTCACTTGCTTTTAAATACCCTGAAAATGTGTATCAACAATTATTTATTACACTTTCAAACACAGCAGCATGATGTGTAAAATTAGTTGCCAGTTGTTTATATTCATGTTTATGATTACTGTGTCAGACAAAAACGTTTAATGTACTTGCAAATGAAAGAACTATTAAAATACATCACCAAACAGCTGATGTCCTAAATCATAAATAAATAAAACAACATAAAACCTCATAAATACATCATACACACATTTATAAACATTTATAAATAAATAATAATTCGAAATAGATTTGTTCATTGAGCTACTTATCCTGAATCAGTGTCTCACGGGATGCAGGAGCCTGTCCCAGCAGTCTCTGCCTGGACAGATCACCAGATCATCACATTATAAATAAATTCATGCTGTATTTTAAAGTTTCCAACTGCTTGCTAACAGTATACAGATTAACTATTCAGTTAGTTATTAAGTAACTACTAATAAGTTTACCTTAAACTGTTACTAAATATCCAGCACACCACACAGGTTTAGAAGACTGGGTATATACTTTGCACCTACTGGTCATCTGACACGAATGATATGTAAAAATGAATTCATCATATAAGATCTATAATGCTGATTTCATGTCTTTTAATAAGATCTCCAGGAAAATTAATTTGCCTCTGATTGGCTTTTATTACTTAAGACCTTTCGCTTAGGGCTCAAATAGCAACAGCTTGTTATTGGTTGAGAAAGTGCCATCTGGCTGATGAGCAGGAAATCCCATGTGAGCTCGAATGTCTGGTCATGTGTAAAGACACAACAAGCTTCAGTTCAGATTTTAAGCACCAACTTAAAGTACTTAGGTTATTAAACTATCAAATGCAAAAAAAAATGCAGAACATAAAAACAAACAAAAACATGCACTGATGTTAATGTTAAAATAGCACTTTTGAAATAAATTTGTCACTTACAGCACAGCATCTAATAACAGATAATGTGTGCTATACATCTCTTTTACATAATTATACATTTTTTTTTGGTAAAACCTTAAAATCCTAACTGATATTTGCTGTTTGTTCGAAACACACACTATCTTACTTCCTTCATATTTAAAACCCCTGCACCAGGTTCTAAGAGTGAACAGCTGAACAGTATGTATGACCTCTGGCTCTCCAGCTAAGATATAGGCTTCCAAAAAGCTAAAGAATCAATCAAATAAGCCACTGCAGAACGACGCAACAGCATGCAGTCAGCCTTCATTGTCCACTTTCACACAATGTACGTCTGCAAACTGCAAACATGGGAACAGTAATATAAAGAGTATTATACCAATTAAAAAGAATCCCTTAAATGCCAGGTTTGTTGTGCATTAATCCCATGGAAAACAATGGAAACTGACTAGCTTAAGCTAAGTAAACAAAAGAAATCAAACCCTCAAACCCTAGGCTCTTCAGTCTACCCAGCAACTGGGCCACAAAACCTGCTCCATCTGCTGCTGTGCATAATGAGCTGTTCTATAGGTGCTGGGGAGGAGGGAGGAGTAGAGGAAAAGGAAGAAGAGGACAGCCCTGTGCCTGGCACAAGCCAGTTCCTACTCAGCTACACTCCCCCAGGGGACCTGCTACTACCCTACCCCCATGGAGCAGTCTCCACAAAGGTCTCCTGCAAGGCTGCCTGGGTGCCTTGAGGAGGCGTGTTCTCTGCTTGTGGCTCAGGGCTCTAAGATTGGGCGACACACAGTGGAGATGAGGCCAGCTGTCATGTGCTGCACTGATTGATACAGCTTATTGATACAAGCAACAATCATGTAACTTTTGCATGCATGCTGTACACTTATACATTTAAATGCCCGTGTAATTTCTTTTGTTTACTTAGCTTAAGCTAGTCAGTTTCCATTGTTTTCCATGGGATTAATGCACAACAAACCTGGCATTTAAGGGATTCTTTTTAATTGGTATAATACTCTTTATATTACTGTTCCCATTGCCTGTCCACTAGTCTCTATATAGTTTTAAGCCCTTCAGCTGTAAACTTACTATTCAGTCAAGAATCTGTCCCTCTAATGTAATAAATAAATAAATACATAACACTGATAGAAACACTGGCATAAACAAACACTGGCAAATTGCTATGTTTGTCTAAATATCATATGCTTTACTATAAATTCCAATAAAAATCAAACCTTACTAAAACACTTTTAATTGTACTTATGGGTGCATCCTCAAACTTTATTTTGTTGTGAAAATAAGCACACACTACAAAAAAGCATACTTTGGTAGATTTTACTACATACTTATTATTTATTTACTTAAATAAACATATTGGGACAATATGTTTATCTTTTATTGTTTTTTATGTTTAATTAATGTGAATTAGAGAAAAATAAATAATTTCAAATAGTACTAAGCTTTTGTTATTGTCAGTTATATCAGTGTGGATTCTCTGTTTAAAAGTGAATTGTTCACTATTCTTTCAAATATGCAAGTATTCTTTTTTTTGCTTTTCTTGCATAATGACAGTAAAGTTGAATTGAATTAAGGAACACACTGACTCCTGGGGGTTTGCCTTGATGAGAGTGGGGGCGACTTTGCACTCATCTTTTGAGTTCACCCAGTGGTAAGCTTAACTGCCCTGTTACGATATTTCATTATCTGTGCACCCAACCCCTCCCTCTACTGTTGTACAAGAGCTTTCACATGGCTCTCTCTTGAGTGACTTTTTCAACCCCTCCCCATCCTCATCCACCCAGCCAGAGTAAAATACTGGTGAACTGCAATTGCCCCTGGAGCACTGGCAGATGGTTGTGAAGGGCTGGGACAGAAGCAGCTGGTTATCTTAGCTTTTACTGTGATGCAAACAAAATCAGTTTACCATTTTGACATTCTGTACAGTGTGTGGCATGTGAGTAAACATGCACCAGCACTTTAGAACAAATATGGCAAATGGTGGGGGTTGATAACACTCTAAATTTCAGCATTTATTAACACATAACATATACATGTGAAAATATACTTACATCATTTTAAAAGGCATTTCATGTCGAGCCGTGAAAGTCTTTTCTGACTCTTCTGTATTTGCCTGCATGGAAATATATGGCCCAGTTAAACTAAATTCACAGTTATGTTGGGATGGTGCACAATTTATATTAGTGGTAAGTGTCTAATCCTGTTTTTTAAAAAAACACTCAACTTTTACTAACTATGCCTGCCCCTAATGCAACATTGTTTTTTTAATAATAATATTCACAACTTCTTAATTGGTCGTTTGCCCCCACATTCTGTCATGGCAACCTAGCAGTGGAACAGATTATGAGCTGCAGAGTGAGGGGCTCCAGTCTATGGTAATCACTCATTATGTGGGCCAGCTGTCTCTGTGCATGCGGTCAGAGGGTCAGACCTCCTGCCTAATGCTGGCCGTCTTTGCTCCAGTGTGGTCTCTCCTTCTCTGCATCACCTGCTCAAACATCCATCTGCAGGCATATATTGGCCTGACAGAGCCTGCCTGGCAAAATCAGATAATTATATTAAACTGACCACTCAAGTTTTTACTGCATAATACATTGATGTACAAAACAACAGTTGAGGAGGCAAATGTATTAGCTTGAAAAATAAAGTTCCTGGTTCTTGGTTTGGAAGGGGTATTATAGGGGAATTGCTGTAGAACATTTAGAATAATATGGAGGTTCTTCAAACTTTACAAAATTGTCTGTAGTTTCATGAAAAATAGTTAAATAAAGAATCATTATGTATATTTGTCTTCTGATGAGACCCTAAAGTCATTCTTCAATTGCATTGCTCCAAACAACGTCTATTTTTTAGTGTAGTCCACAGCTTAAGATTTAATGTTTGATATGGACTGAAATGGAGTTCTAATTGCTTTTAGTCATCCATCCTGCCTAACTAGCTGATGTTCTTCAGATCTTGATGTGTAAACACCATTAGACAAAGAAATGGCTGCAGGTAACAGGTGTGAAGCATGCACTTGTGTATTGTCAGCGTTCATGCTCTTTTGTCTGGTTATATGTACACGCAGATAGAGGAAAGATAAGATTTCAGAATGAGGCATCAGTGCTGTCAAGTTGAGTGCACAGATCAAGGGGTTGAAGTGCTGACAAAAACTGCCAGCTGTTGGCAAAATACAGTCCTATCACCCAGATATTCCTACAGCCTTGGGGAGCCTCTCCTGATCTGTCCATCTGAGCACTGGGGCCTTGACTCAGTGTAGTGGTTGAGGAGGGTTGTGCAGTTGTGTTTTGGGGGTTGACTCAGTGTGTAGTGGCCAGCTGTGATATGGTTGCATTACTAGGCCCCTGGGCTCACAGAGCAACCATATCAGATGCTTGAAGGGATGGTTCAGAAAGGACAAAAACTGAAGTCTCCACTCCTGCTTCTGCAAAGAGCTTTGGGGAGGGGGGGTCGGGGGCGGTGCTAACACACAAAAGTGTACTGAGCCCCCCTGTCAAAAGGAAAAAAGGAGGAAAAAACTGCCCTCTTTTGTCAGAGGTCTGGAAGAATGGCATGGTGCAGTGGCAGCTGCTGCGCCTGCACAGGACATTTGAGACGCTTCTTTTCACAAACACAAGGTCTGGAGCAGAGTGGGGTGTGGAATTAGGTGGGGGATGGAGGCACAAGGGAATTTGTGTACAAAGCGAAAAAGGCACACTTTGCAGATACGAGGACCTCGTGGCACTAAAGGCAAACAGGGAAGGGGGGCTTTAAGGTGTGGGGGAAACTTTCAACGATGACAGCCACTAATGTGAATATATCCATCACCTCACAAAAGAGTCTTACAGGGCAGCCATATGGGCAGAGGCACTTGGGTCATTGTCTACAGATCTCCGGCACTTTTTACTATTGCTTAAACAGCCACCAGGAATTCGACAACACACATCCTCGTGTTAAGTTTTGAGACATCTATGGGTGCATATTTCTAGATCCCTCAAATTTCTGATTTTGATTCTAAAGGTTTTCTGCAAGAAAATAGCTGCATATACTGTGAGTTTAGACACACCAAGATTAGTGATAGAACAAATTGCATTAAAGTAATTCTAATTAAATTGCACTTAATTCTCAGTACCTAATATGCAAATTTACTCCAGAGCTATACTGTTAAATGTGTAAAATTCTTCAAGCCATGTATACTTAGTTTTCAGGTAAGCAATACAGAGTTGTTTATAAAGTACTAGATAGATTAAAAACTGTTATTATGCTCTACCATACACATCATAAAGTGTTTTTGGTTAACACTGTAGGAATTATAGTAAACTAATCTATTGAAAAATTTGGAAATTGAATATAAAATATAAAAAAAAATTTTTTAGGACATGCATGTACCGTATTACTTAAATGAGGATTCCACCAATGATTCCCAGTGCCTCCATAAACATAATCTTTAGATGTAAACAAAGTACAGTGAAATTCTCCACTCTAGACAAGCTTACCATGTCACAAGCAATCACAGCCCAATATAAGAAGAGAGTCTAAAAGCTTTTCATCTCAGTTTTAAATCACATAAAATTTTTACAATAACTGGTTAGAAATGTGCTGCCTGATACATTGTAAACAATAGTTTTGAATTTTTTGTTTAGATTTACCAGTGTTTCACATCACATTCAAAAAACATTATAACAAAATAAAGTTCCTATCATGACCGCTGCAAATAAAATGATCAAAAGTTTTCCTACAGTGTCACACTTACCATTATGTGTATGACTATGTGTATTATTTTTCTATGACATGAAACAGTCTACCACGGGCAATATTGTGCAATGTTCTTATCAGGTGCTAAAACATTATCATTATGTGCAATGTCTTACCATGTGCAATTTCACAACTTACTTATACTACTGACCTCTACTAAGTGCAATACTGTACTCCTAACCATAATTTGTGTCGGTAGATTTCACTTAAGTGCAAGTTAAGTATCTTTAGAATTTAGACCCAGCATTTGTATACATAGCGTAGTGTACTTCATATTGGTTTGTTTTACAGATTTTTATTTAGATTTATTTAGACTTTATATTTGATATGGTTCTTGCCTCTGTGTGTAGTCATATACAATTTTCCTCTGGAATCGAAGTTTTCTGATTCAGATTCTGAAAACACTCTGAACTGCATTTCAGTGATTGTAATACTGTATATAGAAATTTCACTGTCACAGATTTTAAAAATATCCAAATTTAGCTGCTTTTGGTTTTACTTTGCAAGCTGTTATTTTTACTTCCACATTTAAAGAGTGTATTTGCTGCCCCTGCTGTATCTATTTTTTTGTATATTTTAGGTTCTGAGCATTGTTAAATGAAATTACAGCATAATTAAATGTGCTGCAGTATCCTTTCCTATACTTTCCGTGCATGCAAAAATACACATATAAGTACAAGTTCCTAGCAAATACATGGATCTTAACAGAAAGTATACAGAAGTAGGCTGCTTACTTCAGCCACCCCTGTAAGCACTGATTGTGGATATAGACAGGCAAGTCCCCCTCTTACTGTCTGCTGCACCCTAAGGGCCCTCCACTGGTCAGTCTGTATCATGACAGCCAGGGTTTCTAATGACAGCCAAGAATTTAAACTCTTTGTGTGTTTGTGTGTGTGTGTGTGTGTGTGTGTGTGTGTGTGTGTCTAGCATTTCAGTGATGTTGTTTAGAAAACATAAAGAAGGCAATGTACCATTAATTGTCTTTATGTCATCACTACTTGCTATATATCATTTGTGCGATAATAAATTCCCATATTTAAAAAAGGAATTAGCTTGTTACGTGCCCTTGGAAAGAATACAGTAGTATTGTAACATCAGAATAAACTGGGATCAATAACCTGAACTACCTAAACAAACTTTAGGACACTGTACTGTGCCTCAGCTAAGTTGTTTAGGGAGAGGATTAACAACTCCCTGTGCCATTTGGAACTTACTTAATGCCCTGCATGATTCCTCCTGATTCTCTCTAGTTTTTTGGACCTGAGAATACAGTAATTACATTGCTGTAGTGTTTTCTGTTCTTAGTGCCAGCAGTTTCTGTCTTCAGCCTTTATTTAAAGAACCCATAAACATCAGACCCCTGTTAATTACTTAGCTGTCAAGATCTTACAAAATATAGAGGAAAAAAATATATATTTAACAATTCTCTGGTGGAGAATATTTACACACTTAACAAAATAAAGTGCATGTCTGATTGAAAAATATCCTCAGAGGCCAGTTTGACTTAACTTGGGAAGAGTAACCCATATTGATGTGGTTTCTTGTGTAAAGATTAGACCGCTCAGGAGCAGGTACAGGTCTATTTTCTCTAGAATGAAGACTGAGTCATCGCTTCCATCTAGTGGCCACACCACAAACCTACATGTCAGCCATGTAAACCTGTGACCACTTAAATAACGGCAATAATAACATGGATATGTCTCTAAACAGAATTTTATACATGGAATTAATAATCTAAAGTCAAAAACCTTTGAATTGTGCTTTTAAACTATACTTTTCTGTATCATAAGAGTAACTAATAGCGTACTGAATGATATACAATATAAAAAGCCTTGGAGGGCTTAGATAAATGTCTGTTGACGATGTCTTTCCAAAATGTTCTTTATGATGAACCCATTAGACTAGCCTGCAGTCAGGAGGGTAAGGCTGACCAATCTGCCTGCACTGAGTCTGCCAATGCAGAAACCACACTGAGAAGACTTTCAGTGAGGACAAGAGTTTTTTGTTTTAAAGTGAATCTAATTCATTTGGACTGGGAAGGCATGATGTAAGTCATGAGCATATTTGTTTTATTGAGGATCGATGGACTACATTGTTATATAGTGTTTTCATATTGTTTGCGTGCAAAAAAGTCCCAACCTGCCATTCAATCAGTGTCGAGACATTTTTCTGAAAAGGACAATAATGCCATAAGATATGATTTAGTCTATAACATGACTTAAACTTGGTTAATGAGAAACAATAGTACTGAGAAAGAAAGTTTGGGTTGGCATAATGCATTGCTGGTTATTTTAAATCTTTATTCTTGCTGATGTTCCAAACTCAGAAGCCACAGATCTGACAGCACCAGTGGACATGACCCACAAAACTGAAAGAACAAATACAGAGAAGACAGGTGAGGGGAAAATAGATTTATTTCCTATTTGGCATCCATGGCACAGTGTTTGAGTACTAAAGGCGGGGCATGTGCAGAGAACAGCAGTCAGGGGTCTGCTGGAGTTTTTTTAGTGACGTTAACAGAATTCACACATAAAGATACGAAACTGCTTAGATATGCATGAGATTATTAGATTTCATGACAAACTGAAAAAGTTTTTTTTAACTTAGTTTTCAAAATTGAATTACAACAAAAACATGCATTAATTAATTAATTTATTAATGTTATTTTAAGAAAAACAAAGTGAATTGTTTCCTACCTATTTTTCCTTTTATTTTCTTTCTTTGAGCTCCACTTAAGACATTTGTGAGGTTATTCTCACACAGTTATTTTCCTACCTCTCTCTATCCCATAGAATAAAGAGTGTTGGTCCAGTATTGTGCTTTCTTTAATAGACAGTCCAGGCTAAAACACTGCTTACAACTTCAGCATGACTGGGTGAAGTGTGACGTCTGGCAAACCTTCGATTCATTTGAGGAGAAGCAGTTCACCTGAATTCTAGGTTAGGGCTCTGGACAGGAGCTGAGTGAGTGTGACGCGTGATTGGCTGAGAGTAAGTTTAAATCCTGGCTGAATCAAAATCACGGCGTGTGGTCACCAACATTCAACATCGTTTGTGAGTCTGAGTGTGTGAGCTGAAGGGAAGATGAAACTGTAGTAGAGTAAAAGAAACCGTATCTTGTATGTAGAGTCAGTGGACTCAGAAACAGTATCTTGTATGTAG
>JBBJLR010000024.1:8110070-8132999 GCA_037577145.1 Brachypetersius gabonensis
ATGTGCTTACAGGAGTGACAGGCTGCAGGGTGAAAGTCCGTGGCTGCAAAGAAAGACATTCACTGGACATAGGACAGTAGAGGGATTTGCTACCTGCTCGTTGTGGACTAAGCAGGACCCTCGAAAGGGTTTTCAATAAACTGTATTTCTGGAGCTTGTTGCACGCTGCTGTGTCTTTTCCCATTAGGCAACATGACAATTTATCACAGTTGTCTCGGCTACATTAACGCAGTACTGAAACTCCAACACATGGCTAGAAATAAAGACCTGACTCTAACCTAAATGTAAAAATATGCAGAAGCAATATCATGATGTAATGCTTGCAAATTTAATGCAAAATCCCACTTAAGCATGTGTAATTGAGTAATCCCAACTCATAACTCAGACCTCTGTCTGACAACTGTTGGATTTAGTCTGGGCTTATACTGCTATTATTAAATTAGGTGGTATGACATTAGTGGCAATGTAATTAGGTTTTTTTTTTTGCTATCTCAGAGCTGTCAAGGATATTCTTCATGTGAATTCTCAACAATCCCACTCACTCAGCAATTACCAAAATACATAATTTTTCTTTAATTTGCAGCTCGGCGGTTCCAAGTGTTCTGAATTTGTTTTACAATTGGCCCATTTAATACTGTGGAGTTTTGATTGGCTGTAAAACTTTGTGACCCCTGTAGTATGGCATTTTAATTGCATTTAGACATTAAATTTCATTGCATCTGGCATCTGCACCAAGGCTGATCAAACCACAGGGTGCACCCCTGATTTACAGCTGGATATATCCAGAGTTAAATGTATTCCGAAAATGAATAATTTCATTTGTTGACAAATGTACAGTAATGGGTCCAAAACATGACTTTGTAGATGCCTGACTCACTCCTAGGTTTAACCACAGCTCACCTTAATTAACTACACATGATCTTTGAAATCAAAAAGCTTATAAAATGTAAGAATTACAGGGACATCATGGATCATACTGTCACATGAAATCCAGCTGGAAATAATATGCTGATAAATACTTGTATTATTCTAACAGGGACTACAACACTGTCATGTACACAGAAGCATTTCTGTTAGTCTAGACATACAAGAAATTTGTATTAATTTCCTTTACTAATCTTATTTTATAGTCCGGTGGATTTAGGGGTTCCTGTTGATTCTTTACTCTAGTCCCCACAACACAAAGCCAGAGAATCTGTGATGTATGCCTGATTCATATTCTGCAAAGCTGCTCATTCACCCTTTTATGAGCAACATGTAGTCCAATATTAATAAAATCTGTTATTTGTTGCTTAGCAACATGACAGTACGCTGTTTCTTTCCTCTTAAGGCTATTAAGATGTTGCCGCTGCAGAGTTCTTTGTATTCTGCCACCTCTGTGCTCTTTTACACTGCCAAAGCATATTCTGTGTGTACGTGTTTTGTTTGGGGGTGGGAGTTGAGGGCAGCCAGGGCTGCACCTCTCTAAGGTTGCAGTAAGAAACCTGCCAGAAAAAAGAAGTGGCACAAACTGTGTCCGGTTCAGCTAAAATTTGGTGTGCACGTTCAGGGTTGGATGATCTGAACAGCTGCTTGACTTTTAACACATTGGGGTTTTTTTTTAAAAACAACAAAACATGCACGTGCACAAGCGTCCATCATTCCATCTACCAAAAAACATAAAGCAAAAACATAGCCACTAACTTAGTCCCCTCCAACCACTTATCCTTTACCAGGGTCATGCTGGATGCTGGAGCAGTCAAAGGGCAAACAGCAGAGAAACGCCCGGAACGGGTCACCAGTCCATCACAGGGCAAACACGCTGACGCACATTTACATCTGAGCAGTAAAGATAGTTCTCATGCGACCCTGTGACAGTGTCTGTTTCATCAACTGCTCTGGTTGTATGCAAGTGTATTGACTCATTAAATCATAGTTATGCCATAAATAAAATGTATTATTATTGTTTTTTATTATTAGTAATATTATTAATTACTGACTATGCTGCACATGATAATATATACAGAATTCACCCTTGACTCCAGAAGCATCACACTACTCTTGATTAAGCCACTAATGATGTGTCAGTGTCAACAGGTTGCCTTCTGGCCCTAATTGATTTTGCAATCTTTTTCTACTCACTACACTTATACCTGCAGTATGGGACAGGCTATTTTGAGAAATGATGTATTGTTCTCCTAAGAGTGGGTGGCAGAGGTGCGAAAATGAGGAGAAACTGTGGTTGCTCTTCCGAGATGGCATAACGAGCCTCTGTATGGTATGTTTTTTAATGGTAGTCATTAAAAAAAAGCAGCTGCATTTTCTAAGGTCATGGCCAATAGAGGACTCGTGGGTTTGGAGTACTCCAATATGGACTAAGCTAATTGTTGAAATGCTCATTAAATCAGATAAAGTAGCTCATAAATCAGGCTGAAGGTTTGAACTATGGTCAGTTGGGGCTGTTTGGCGGGAGTAAATCCCCCGGGACTTTTATTTAATGCTTTAGATCTCATTACGTCTTTTCCTGACCAAGTTCTAGCTTTTCTGATACCATGCAATGACTGGCTTTGTGCACAGTTGGCTTTTATGGACCAGGATGAAAGGAAAGTCATAGTTTGACATAAAGTCATGAAGTGATATTGACATAAATATATGAAAACACATTCATACAAATCTCTATTTAGTGTTTTACTTTTTTACTTTTTTATTTTAATTTAGTGTAATTACAGAGATTCATAAGAATCTTTAGCATGACTGGGAACTGAGCTTTTGTCCTGAATTAAGTTAGCAGAGGTGAGCAGTAATAAACTGAGCATATTGTTAGATATGAAACATTGACTTGAAACATTGACTTTATTTGCCCTGCCCTGACTCTTGTTCATGAACCGTTGCCTATCAGAAGGTTACGCTCCATCAGAGCCTGCAGTGCTCTTGGAATATCAGGGAAACACATTAGAGGCCTCATTTGGAGCACATGTTTCAGGAGGGGAAGCCAAATGTTGACGTGCAACAACACATAAGACTGGCTTATTGAATTTGTGAGGTGATTAATAACTTGTCTGCATTTCCCAAACACACCCAAAAAAACATTGCTGTCTTTTATTACGGTGGTTCACAACATTTCACTGTTAATATAAAATAAAACTATGTGTCTAAACTCAAGACTCTTAATTGAAATTGAGACAATATTTATACAGTGCTCAACTCACACATGATCAATAGTTGTACAAACTATGTATACAAAGGTATAACCTACATAATTGTTTCTCTGAATACAAGCTTGGTCTGCACTGAGGAGAAAAAAAGAAAGCTTTGTGTAGACAGCATAGCCATAAGCAAGTTTTCATTGAGAGATCCGCTCTTGGGCTTGAATGCCAAAACAAAGAGCAGCAGGGTCACTCCTCCCTTTCACACCTCCTGTCCTCTTGGCAGACAGCAGATTCTTCAGACAATGTGCAATTTTGACATGAGCTGTCATTTCAGATCATGCCTAATTTAAAGTTATGAGCCAAACAAAATATTCATTTCAGGCATCTCCATCAGTTTGGATTTTCAGATGCATTTGGACGGTGTATGGAAAAATTGACCCGGAAAAGCTATGTGAGTAGCGTATTTAAATCAAGCCTTCCTATGAGGGGATAAAATATCTCAGTAGAAACATTTACATTCACACTGCTTCTTAACACTATGGTCACGTAAGCTTTTAGAGGCTCAGCCTCTTTCACGGTAGCAATGCTTTACAGACAAAATAATGACGGCCTTCACAGAGACTGACATTAAATAAAGCTGTGTGGGAATAAAAGGCACAATCATTTAGCAACCTTGAATTAAAATGGAGGCAAGAAAAAGTTTGATTTAAAATAAAAAAGTTTGGGGTGATTAGTGGTTATATAAAATAGTACATGAATAAAAAAAAAGCAAGAATTACAAGGTTTTGATTTGATAGAGGCAGTACATTCTTCTCTCCAAAATACAGGGCAGAGTATGCTCATCAGGGACATAATCAGTCTCGTTACATCTACAACAAGGAGTCTACAGTTTGTTGTAAATCAAACCCAGTTGAAGGGAGAACATGCTCTTCGCATAATGATATGAGGTGTACAGTTCATGTCAAAAAACCACATCCTGCTCACTGCATCTGGCTGCCCGGTGAACACCAAACCAAAAACCGCACTGGAAACTCAACACTCCTCAGCTTTCCCCATCTGCACATAATTATACATTTATGCATATAGTTGGGACTTGCTAAGTACTTAAAGTCATCCTCTAAAATTGGCAACAGTTGTAAGCTTCAGTCTGAACAGACAAAGTCAGCTCACTGCATATTGAGTTACAAAATGCAGGATTAGCATGACATTTGTTTTAATCATTTGACATAGCAAGAAATGGAGCCTGCTGACCCTCATTAATTTTGATTTTTAAAACATGGTGATGGTGAGATTTGACAGAGAGCAGATAATCACCACAGTGTTTTAACCTTTTGTATCAAATACTGAGCCCAAAACATGTTCTTACCACCCTTATCCCTCCTGAGTAAAGTTCAGCAATACCAGCTACTTAATTTTAAGCTACCATGCCAAAGCAGCAACCACTATGACAAATCTTGCTGACTTCTGTGGGTGTTTTGATGAGGTGGACCATGATTTGACATCAGTTCAATGCAATGTATTAAATTACATGTAACAAAATATGCATCTTGACTCTTTACCAACCTCATAATTGGGAGGATCCAATGACTTGGAAGAAAAATGTATCAGGCTCGTATATTGTATATTTGGTTAAAATAAAAAACTACCAAAAGGCTCAAAAGCTGTGATTTCTCTCATAGGGAAAAACTAATTATGTCCAGAACTCCTAATATTTGCATGATGCTCATTATTCAATGAAGACCTCAGATGTCAATTTCATCACTACAAGTGATTATTCTAGCAGTCCCGATGGTTTGTTCTGGAATGAGTGAATTGTTAGGCTATTGTTAGCCTTTCACACAATTGTCTTTATTGCTGAAAGTGAATTGAGGAACAGAATGTCAGTAGTAATCTTTAAAAACTCTATTTGCTGGTAGCATTTACTTTTTACTTTACAGTTTTTTAACCAAGTGAGCCAGGCTTAAAAATGCAATGTCTGTACAGTTTTAGCTTACATAGAGGCCGGGTTAAAAAGAGACAAATTGTAGGCCCATTCAACTTCACTTACTATAGAGTCTGGTCTTGACTTGGATTTGAGTCCATATGGCACCAGTACAGTAAAAACAGTGTGAATCTCAGCAGAGCACAATGGCCAGAGGTGCTTGCTCTAAATGGTTAATACAGATTTAAACTGTTCTGGAAAAGCATTTACAGCACTAATTAAACCTCCCACTATATTTGCAGTTGATGTGGGATCATCATTTGAGACAATGACACCAGGCAATGCATCTGAAGATGCCACCCCCAAGCCTATATAGACGTAAATGCTTTTCTTCGTGTCCTGAACATAGCACCGTCCTGCTCAACTTCAGTTACCGCACAGTGTAGTCATAGCAGTGTAACTGAGTTGTCCTGTTGGTGAACTGGCCCAGTGGGATCTGTGTGTAATCAGGCAGGTGTTCTCATAAGGTTCTGTTTGTCTGAACACCTGCTGAAAAGGCCCGCAGCTGTCTTCCACAAACCCTGTGGCTTCTACTGTCCCAGATCTGAAGCATTCATGTTTTCTTGGTAAATACAGTACACTGTTTTTATAGACAATAATAAGGACATTAGCCATTGCAGGAAGGCTGATGGTTGACATCAAATTAAAGCTTTAGAATATGCATAACTTATCATTATGGAAAATGTTCTTTCTCTGTTATAGAACTATTTCTTTCCTCTGATTTTTTTTTTAGGTGCATACATCAGCTCTTTTAAGAGGGCTGCAGCCTTGAGGCCTACACAGCTTACTCTCTGTCTCTGGATAAATCACCCATCCTCTGGCATTCCCTGTATGAAAGAAGAAATTAATACTCTCTGCTGTAGTGGAGTATTTTTAGAAGCCTGAATAGAGTTGCAGATATGCTGTATAAAGCTGAATAGTTTTCCATTTCTGAAACACGGTCTGACATTGGCCTTTTGAGGCATTCTGCTGGCTTTTAGCAGCACCCCATGCATCTTTTTATGCTTTTTGCTATGTTAAGGCCACAAAAGGTATTTATTTATTTCTGGAAAATAATTTCCTTTGACAACCCAATGTGTCTGCACAACGATTAGACAAAAAAGACCCAAAACCAAGACACAAGACAGTAAAGAACTGAATCAGACAATTGTGTATTCAGAAACACAGTTATTGTATTAAAATCACCCTAGCTGTGTTATTAAAGGTCTTAATAAAACTGTCAATTGCAACTTTTTTCCCATTAACATACAGGCTGTTGATGCAGCACTTAAATGTGATAAATAATACATTGTCTAGGAAAACATTGTTCAGAAATTTAAACAAGCTTAGGAGAAATCAAGCTATCTAGAGTATTTTTTGTAATTTCGTGTTTTACTTCATGTGAAGAACTGTATTTTTACTACACATTTGAATGCATTTTATGACATAATCTTTCAGATGGTGCGCTAGTTGTTAGGGAGTTGCCCCTGCAATCAGATGGTCATGGTTTCACTGCTCCCCGCATGCTGTGTTCCTGGCTGCCCACAGCTTCACTTGCTGAATGAGCTAAAGAGAAAAAGAATTTCACATTGTTTACACTGTATGCTGTGCTGTGTTCACTCCAGTAAGCTCAGTGTTTTGAGAGTTTTTTTTGCCTTAATGACACCTTAATGCCTTAATGGCACCTTTATGGTGGTATTATATGTTTATACACAGATTAATAATAAAACAAAAGACCTTAAGAAACTCTAAGATTTCTATTCCTGCAAGATAGAGGAGAGAAAGTTTAACTGAGTATTTCATAAAATTACTGATTAGTTTTGATTACTTATCCTGAAATTGATTATTTCTTCATATTGTGTCAAAGTAAGTAATTACAAACCAATAAACTAATTAGTTTGTCAAGTTATTCTTTCAAGAAACTATATTAAAGTTTAGAAATTTCACTGCCCGAAGCAAGACTTATTCTCCGATCAACCTGGCAGGAATTGGCTTCACGATTTCCTTTAATGGCCCATTATTAGACAGTAAAGATGTAGAGGCATAGCTCTGTACTAAAACATTTAATTATGACTCTCTCTTATCTGGATATGAGGAATGGGATATACCTTAAATTATCCATTGCCAATGATGACCATCACTAAACCACTCACATTGTGGCTTTGTTTATGCACTAGAGAATAACATCCTGCGTCCACTCTCACTGCTTTCCTTTATTGCTTTCTTCTCACACTTTTTAAGTGATGTTGAAAAGCCAAAATATTTTTCTCCAAGTGGAAAAAACTGAAAGAGAACACAATGCTTACAACAATGACAAAGATTTATTCAATCTTTTTTTGTAATTAGTTTTAGCTGCTCCAACAGGTGTATTTACAAACAATGGCATTTGAAGATATAAAATGTGTGTCTAACATATTGCAGGTGATGCACCATCAGCACCACTTAAATGAAAGTGACCAACACAGGGGCATCTGACCAAGCAACGTTTAATTATAAAGGTGAATAATGGTCCATGTCTAAGGGATAAAACAGTAGCTTGAAAAAAAACTAGATAACGTCATGGTGCAGAGGAATAATGGTCCAAAAAATACAGAGGCACAATGATTCATGATACAGTCAAGATAAGAATAGCATAACATGGTCATTCCTTTCTTCAAAGAGCATTTGAGAAAAGGGATTTCACATGCCATCTTGCAACACACCATATAGAAATTTAACTAGAAATGCTTCTAGGCACAGTCAACATTGATTTTTTTTTTTTTTTTGCACAAATAGTGTCTCCTGAATCAGGTCATATTAATAAAAGGTCCCTTTAGGTCCCTTCTCATTGTAAATCAGCACTAGGTCATTTTAGATTATTTTGCACACATACTGGGTGGAAATACACATCAAGGATGGAATGCTCTTTCTACACCCTTAGGCCAGCTATTTTTGCAGGGAAGTGATTCTAGTATAGGAACAGTGCACCGTCCACAAACAATAGCAGCTCCTTGTTTGGGTGCCTATGTTAGATAAGGCAGATGGTTAAATATCAGAACATAATATTTTAAATCAATGGGCTGTGCACAAGTGTAATCCATAGAACAAGATATTATTGTCAAGTACAAAAGAAATGACCAATGAACATTGATATTAAACATCTGTCCTTGTTAAGAGTAGTCTAGTTCTTTTTATCCTAGCAATAGGTACAAAATGTAACTGCTTAAACACTGTATATCACACAGACAACCTACGGATACACAGTATCCATAAAATTAGGATCCATGTGCTCCCGGGTTTAACAGTGTTATTAGCAGCATGCCACATTAATCCAGAACCAATCAAGCTCAATACACTGTGCTATGTAGCCCAAACTACTTTAGAGAAAAGACAAGAGACAAGCAAGGCTTAAAAGTATTCTGTCAAGTCTATTGTAAGCTGTGACTGCATTGTTGCAGGAAAACTGTACCAGCGACCACAGTGGCTGAGGCAAATATCTATCCTGTTTTTTTCTGTGTGCGAAGCCCATTACTATTGATCGCAGCAGGAGCACTCGTCTTTCCTCCATCTCTTGCCCAAGTTCATGAGAGTAACGCTAGCCTGCAGCTGAACCAGACACCGAGCTGCTCTCATGCACCAGTCGATTTTTAATTCCAGAAATGACCCGCATGAGGCCGCAGTATGTGGTCGGCAAGCTTGACACTCTGGACAACATCAAAGAGCCTATTAAATCATGTTAGAGCTTCAGCTGCCACCACACATGGGTGTAACTCCCTGTCAGAGTTCCACCACTGTTTAAGCTGTGATCAGATATTCAGCCAGCTTAGCACCTAGTCTCTAATAGCCAAAGAAATAACAGAAGTGGGAAAACTCCTACTATTAAAGCCTCAAAAAAAACTAAAGTAAACCTCCAAGATAATTTACAATTTTACTTGATGCATTACAAACTTCCCTGAAAGCTTTGCTTTGATACAAACTTCTTTTAAAAGGAAATGTTTAGTTGGCAATAAGAGTGATTTATAAGTCCAAGGTGTGAATGATACTCTGGGATGAGAATTTTCACTAAATCAGAAAATGTGTTGCTTGCCTGAACGTGGACACCTTTCAAAGATTTACACAGATTCATTTTCTTTGATACAGCAACAGCCTCAGACTATTCTTTCCCTGATATTCCCTGAAAAATATTTATTCAAATAACTGAAATATTAGCCCATGATGAGACATCAACCTGCTTGGGTACATGGATTTAATGCAAGGATTATGGTTACGCTGGAATATTGCTGAGGCTTGGCTACAGCGGCAGTGTGTGAGGAGCACAAGAACAGACCAATAAATAGGGGGAAAGAAATGCTTCGCAAAAATTAGTACATCAGTTTAAACAACTAATCATTGAGGCTCCAAAATCCATAGCCAAATACAAATATAGCTACTACAATTGAACTGAGCAATTCACTTAAAGAATACAGCATCCACATTCTCATTACTGTACACAGTGTACAAAATGAGTGCTTATTTCTTTTTTCTCAGAAAACTCTCAAAAACTAGTGAAAGAGTCCTCAGTGTCTATTTAAAATAACAAATGATCTTTTTTTGATAAAGAATCAGTCTTGGACTAGTGGCTCCCATTCAATCCTGTAAACAACTGTAGATGCGGAGCTCAAAGCTGCTCACGTGTCCAGTGAATAGGCTTCTTTGACTCATTGGTGGGAGTCCTCCATTGCTCTGTTATAAGACTTTCTCATATTGTCAGCTGGTAGCATAGTAAACAGTCTCTGCAAAATGCTGTTTCCTTTTTCTTCTCAGCCCTCTTATTCAAGACGGTCCCCTGAAGGGTTGATGTAGAGGGCCAAAAGAGAAGAAAAGATGTGTGTCTGTATACAGATATATATATATATGCACGCACGCCTGTGTGTGTCTGTATATGTCTGTTAGGGCATATTCACGCTTCTTTTGTGTCAGTAAAGAGGCAGGGCAAATGAACTGGAATCCACCAAGATCCATCCAGTAATGCTGCTGGAGGAGGAAAAACCTCCTTTCACTGATGGTATCAGAACACTTTTGGCATCTTCTTGTTAGAGGAGCATGTTCTGAATCTCAGTTGTTATAATGAGGACCTCGTATGTCTACTTAAAAGTGCTCTTTTAGGGGCCCTCCAATCTATTAAGACTGGAATATGCTGTTGCACTCACATTGGCTGCTGTAATGATAAGAGAGAAATCAAAATGAGCAGGGCTGAGGCTAGCATAAGGTCAGCAATTCGTAGGCACCCAGCAGAGTTGACATCTCCTCGTGATGGCTCGGCTGATTCATGGCTTGTGTCATCTGAAAAGGAAGAGAAAAATGTGAGCAGGAGGAAAAAAAAGGAAGAACCAGGAACACACAGTAAATATCTTATGGTTGAAAATTAATACTATAAATGCCAAATTTCGTACAAATGTACAAGAAATTGTTCGTTAAGGAATAAGGAATAAAAGAGATTTGGGAATGGGACAAGCGTAAATATTTGGAAGTTTTAAAGTGTGTGTGTAAAATGAAAAGGGAAAAATTCCCTGGAACATACAAACCTCTTGGCTCTACAGAATTGTCGACTTTGTCATTGACATCAAACACCCGGTCATGAACGCTAACAGTTTTCACACAGTTGTCTATGAAAGTAACATAAAGCAGAGGGTAGTCAAAACGGGTGTCACAATATCATCAGTGAGGATATTAAAGTGAATGTCAGTCCTTGATAAACTGTGCAATAAGAGCATGCAGGCAAAAAAAATGCCAAGTTCCATAAGGCCTCATAAAACGTACTTGCAGGTCTTACAAAAACTTTCAGCCTCAGGCAGGACCTTCTTCCATTTTCACCAGCTGTGAAAACAATTAAGATTGTTTAGTACCATACCAAATAAATCCATGCCACATGAACCCAAAAAATCAAACATGTTTCTTTTATAGTAAAGCACTTGTAAAAGAACTGAAAATGTGTATTTCACCAAAATCCAATGACTAGAGAACAATGCAGATTAAACTACACTTAGATAAATGTTTGGCTCTTTTCTGTTGCAAGGAATGATAATCTGCAGTGAAGTGTGGCAAATCATGAGAGAAAGCAGCAGTGGAAACAAAAAAGCAGAAAACAAACTATTTTGAGAGAGGAAAATGCAGTTTGATACTTGAGCATTCAACATCTCCTCAGTCATTACCAGTCTAAGCAGAGCTACTAACAACTAGGTGCTCTCTGCATGTTTCATGTCTGCACTAGCACATCTACCTCTGAGAGAAACACATTTCATTTCATTTTCTGCTGATACATGCGGCCAGAGCTACATTGGATATGCTATTCCCCGTCATGTTTCTCAATTTGTACTCTCCATAAAGGAAAGCCTACAGGCGCTTAAAGAGCAACAAGGAAACGGGTTCCTCTCACGGCCACCCTCTCATTGTGCAGTAGGTAATACAATATCTGGCTGTCAAGAGCCAATGCAAATGAGGGTCGAGGAGCAATGGGGAGGAGAGCTTTGGTATTTCTCTCACAGATAATTTGAGAACTAAAGGTGACTAAATAATGAGCAGTGGAAAAAATGACAAATAAAGCACTCTGTTCAAAGTAAAAGTCATTAATTCATGTGGACAAAGCAGTCAGTTTAGTTCTAAAAAAATGTGCATGTGACAAAAGTTAGAAAAATGCAGGGTGAGATAACTGGGAGGTATTCTACGAGGCAGGATTTCCAGACTTTTTCAGACAACTTAAGCCCAAACTGTTCAATAGGAATGTTACTCAGTTTTTGCTATTGGACATGCTGGACATTTTGGTTTCAAGTCAAGTAAAGTTGGGGTTCTTTCAACCATCTATACAAGTACACAGTGAAACAAATCAATGTTCCTCCGGAACCATGATGCAACCTAAAACAATGCTACACAAGTGCAAGAAAAATGCAAGGCTTTAAAACACAAGAGCAAACAATGCAACGATATATGCAGAAACAGTACCAAGAAATACCACCCTGCCTCTGTAATACTATTTTTGAAAATGCTCCTCACACTTTGTCACAACTAGCAAAGTGTTTTTAATATATCTTGGTATGGAAAATGTACAGCAGTTCTGATATTTTTAAGTTTATTGGTTGAACATGATCGTCTCCACCTGCCTCTAAGCTTGACTGACTACTACACACATCGACACTACTACTTAACATTCAATTGACAGCTAATAACATCAACAGATGCAACTGACACATGATGAAAGATCTGTTGCCAACAGGTCTTTACTGATAATACAAATTACCTTTATACAAACCGATTCTGTCCTCTGGTTTTGGTGAACCTGCCTGTGTTTCTAACCAGTAAAGTAAAAAGTCTCTTTCATTATTCTGTTTAAGAGCTAAAACAATGGTTGGCCAAAAAATCCATGTTCACAATTCCTTTCAACCAAAATACAGGCAATTAACCAAAATGTCTGGTAAAGCTACAAGGCTAACACAGCCAAGAAGTAATAGGTGCTCATAACCACCTGACTAAATGCTTAAATCATACAAACCCTGCTGAGCTGATAGATCTCAGCAAGCTAGAGTTGTGATTTATGATTGTTAACATGCTGTATTCATAAAATGGTCAATATGGACAGGTGCTACTAGAGTCTGATAAATTACAAAAAATAATATATATTATATGAAAAACTGTCTAAAATCCCTTTATTCCCAGAACACATTGCTGTTAGCTTTGACCCTTGAGCTTCCCTTTTGTGTGGGGTCCCCAGCTGCTCTAAATCTGCTAGCTGGCTCAACCCCCCCAAACCACCCACCCAGCCTCAACTGTGGGAAAAGGATGGGTTAAGTCAAAGTACTTATGTGCTGTCTACAGTGACACACTGGCAGTTTCTGAATTCTTAATTATGTCCCCACAAGCATATTTACTTCGATTTGAGTGAAATTACTTTTGTGTCATTTCTAGAGCCTGACCTAGTTTGGATAAGAAGCCAACTGCTGATTGGAAACATCATTTGAGAAAGCTGAAGTGTGGTTGAGTGTTGTTCTGGACATTGGTGGTGAAATATCGTTCACTATCTTATAGTAGGTGTGGGAATTTTGAATGTATGCCTATGTTCGCATTGCATGTTAGCAATAAGTATTTTAATTTCCTTTACTGAAAACAGTTTTATAGTAGAATGTATTGTGGTAACTCAGGGTTACTCTTTTAAAATTTACAGTGGTGAAAAAGAGCCACTGCCAGCATTACACACTGCATTAAGATAATTACTCTGGTACCCCTAAAAGAACTTAAGTCTGTCAATCACGGACACTGTGCCTTTGTCAGACAGTACAGGATCACATTACATACTTCAGCTTGCTGCAGTGGCAGACATGAACCCTTACCTAATGTCTCACAAGCAATACATTCAGAGACTACAGTTTTGGGCCCTTTATAGTCTGTGTAGCTGAAATGCTTTCAGAGCTTTTTTACCACTACATTGTCATGTGCAAAATCACACATGCAATTTATACATTTTATTTAGGGCTACCTTTAATATGATTTTTTTTATATTTTCATACCGAGCTAATGCCACTTATAAAGTTATATGCAAAAGTTTTAGCACAGTTTTTTAGTGGGACAATAATTTCATGTCAGATCTGGCATTTGTTGAGTTCCATATGGGGGGAATAGAATATAAAATGTACTTAAAGTTTGAACAGAACTTCTTTAAATTCAGAAAATGAAGAGTAACATTATCACTTTACATTGTCACTAATCAAAATCAACAAAACATGTAATTTCACATGAGCCTTTTTATAGTGTAAACCCTAAATATGCCCCCAAATATGCTTCCAAAACACTTTAATTTCATTCTAAAACTCAGCTTGATACATTACGCTTAACAAAAATACAAAGGTAAACCCGTATTCATACTGTACAATTTACATTGAACTCCAAAAATACATGGCTTTAAGAAGAACTAAACAAAAAACACAAGAACACTGGAGACGCTCCATGGCGGAAATTCTGGACAGCAGCGTCAAAGAGCAGCAGGCAATCAGTACCAGGGAAAAATAAATAACATTCACGGATTGGCTACTTTAAAACTGCCCACCTCTAAGTACAGGTGACTGATGTCAAGGCCTTGTGCACCACGCCCTTATCCTCCTGCTAGTTGTTTATGACTGACCTCATTCTGTTCAGGTGATTGCCTTGTTAAGCGCCATGCCTAAACCAGCGCAAGGGTGCTTTGCCGATGAGGCCTGGACATCACAAAAGCAAAAGAAATGCGGAGGATATCTGCAGTTTCCACGAAAGTGTGTCGGTTTTCGCAATGATTAATTAGTAAAATGCTCTGAAAAAATCCCAGAGGGACTGAAGCAAAGACTGCTGAACCATGTCTAAGTGGGAGGCTACTGTATTCCATTTTTCCAAAGTGTCCATTGGAATGTAGAAACATATGCTTTATTACATTGCAATATAGGGTTAAGATTAAGCAACGTCAGCTTAGGCTATTCAAGGCTACACTGTAGACTTCACTGCCAATAACCTGTGTGGCTTTTCCATGCCTACAGCTTCACACAGCAGATATTAGATCTGGGCTGCAGATAACTGGGGTTAGTAAAACCTCCTAGACACCCCTATCCCAGCCATGGGTGGAAAGATCAGATGAGATGAAACTGAGAAGTCTGATAAAAGGGAGGAAGATGGATTGATCCCCTGTTTGAAAGATAAGACAGGCACCCTGCTGGCTTCTGATGTGTTCTGCCATGTTCTAAGATTTCAAGAGCACTTGGACAAGAATTAAGTTTAGTTGCTTATTAAAAGACTTCAAGCAAAATGCAAAAGACCCATTATGCAAAGACCTCCACTAACTGAAGTGTCAGATCTGATCTACAGTATTGCTTCGTATTATTGAAACAGAGAAAACAGACTGCAAATGCCAGCTGCGTGAAGGATCATATCAGATGGGTAATGCTGCCGTCAGCCCCTCTAACACTAGGGGGTTGGGGAGGTAGACTTAAAAAACTCTCTTGAAATTGGATTTCTATCCTTGGAGATTAAGATCAGACTTCCACCAGGCCACATTTGAAAAACATGCTGCTTAAAGCCATTCAGGATTCAAAGTTCAGCTGCAGACATTGGAGCATGTTCACATTTGACCCCACAGGGCCAGCCCTCTGATCCGCTCTGATCGCTTCCTGAGCAGGACGGCCCCACTGACTGACAGCCCTGAGGCCACGTGTGTCACCCTCAGGCTCTCCCAGAGCGACCTCTCACTCACACTGATTAACCATCGAAGTCGTTAACAAAGGCACTCTGTGTATGTAACACAGACACACAGCTATCCAACCAACAAGATCGCAACTAATCCTATAGCTACAAGCAGAGATTGAATGAGAGTTTTCACCTTAAAAAACAAATTAGTTCTAGAACACTGAACACATGCATGCAACATAAAAAGACATATTTGATTGTGTTAACCCACTATGTCATTATCTTATTTTATTTATTTATTTGTCCTTTTAAAAAATTAGAATTACATCTCAACAATTTAAGTATGCCATTCAGGCATTCACAGTGGTACAAACTCATCAGGTCACGATTGCTCACAGTGTTGGTAATAGAAATAATTACCTTTTAAACTTCAAAGAACCCTTTGTAAGCTTTGAATAAACCTGAATACACTGATTTAATGTCCACCTATTTCTGAAGTGGTTGCTGCTGAAATGATATGTTTTACTGATGGCTGTGCAGCTGCTTTCTTCTTGAGATTAAATTCCCTACAGGGTGTATGTTACTTTAACACTCTACTTTACAATATGATTGAAGCCAAAATGCCTGATTGCTGACAGATTGTTTGTTATTCAGTTCTCCCTTCAGTAGCATCGGTAGGTTGGAAAGAAACTGGCTTTGTTTAAGCTGTTGAGTCATACAAATGAGTCACACAGGAAAGAGCTATGACCAGCAATGCTTCATATTTTCTCACTCACTCTTCTTGTAATACCTTCAGATTACCTGACAGTTCCAGTATTTCATCTGAAATGTGTCCCGCCCTACTGTCCTGACTCAAAGCTATGGGGAAATTAACTACGCTTTACACTGTGGCAAAAAAATTACTCTAAACTCCTCCTAGGATCTTACCCCTAATCATTGTTTACTGTGAATTCCTCCCTCTTTCACTCATTTTCCAGTGTGCTGCTCCGCTATCACCCTTTCATATCCCACAAGAAAACACACATTGTCTTGATGTACCTGTTCGATCTGTCAATTCATCAGGTTAAATGCCACGAAATGTGCCTCTCCTCCATGTGCCAGCATAAATTAAGCTCAGGCCTGGACTCTCTTAGCAGTTGGACCACTCCTATGTCTTATTTTGTCTTTGCGCTCTCGTGCTACAGAGATCAGACTCCAATTGTAAAAGCATAGATTTAGATGCTTGTCTTATGGAGCACTCTTATGAGCAAGTGAATGTCGAGACCGTTAATTTGTAACCAAGACACATTACAGAAAGACTGCAAAAGTTTAGATGCTAGTCTTACTACACAGGTTTCATCCTATTAGTACAAGCTAAAAAGTGTAATAAATAAATAAATAAATAAACTGTACATTTTAAATAGAATTTGCATATGTTGTCTAGAACCATGTAATTATTGTACAATGTGTACAGAGAACTGATATTAACTAAATAATTATGTTATAATTAATGTAATTAATATTCATAATACCTCATATTTTAAAACTGGTGACCAAATATTATGGTAGCTAATTTGACAAATGAAAGTACTATTACTACATAAAATGTATCATTTCAAAATTACATGTTTTCCAATACTATACTTTGACATCCTTGGTCAGCGGCCATTAGAGGCTGTCATTTACTGAGATATGGGGACTATTATTGTGATATGGGCATGGGTGTTCCCTGGCTAGCTTAGCCTTAAGGGTTCTCAGCCAGCCAGGGATTTAGCAATAGGTTCCCCTGCGTCAGTCCACCCTCATGCTACCCTCACACTTCCCCTTTATTATACCAGTTATCTGTGTTTTGAACTTTGTTTAGATTTTGGCCCTCGAGACTTCTTGTGTTTTGGTTTTGTTAATAAAGTAAAGTTGAGAAATCTGCACCTGCGTCTCCTTCACGGACTGGTACATATTACACAAGCACTCTTCTGTGGTAAATTTATCATATTTATATCTGCATTACATAAGAATGATCATATATAAAAAGAAAACAAATAATTAATGTAACAAGTAATTCTAAACTTTTGAACAAAGGTGTATAAATTGTCAGGCCTGTTAAAACAAACTGGGCTGAAATAAAAAGGCCCAACAGCAGTGTTACTATTTCATCTTATACTTACATATATAGTAGTATTCTCGGCCTGGTCGAAATTCAAAGCCCAATGAGAAGGGTGTAAAAAGCTGGAACTTTTCAGAGAACTTTAGGGGCCCGTTGGGCGAGTGAGGTCGGTTACATTCCCAGCGCTTGAAGCCTGTTGCAGTGTGGTCACAAGAGCTGTAGCCATCGTAGTTGACCATGTACAGCATGTAACGCTCAGTCCTCTCCTCCGGCACCGAGTCCATGTAGTGAGGACAATAGACATCCAGGTAATCATTTATACACACATCAATGTGGTAGTCTCCTCTATAGAATCTGTGCAGAGAAAAAAAAGGGATACACAAATTGAGAAGATGCAGATATAATATATTCCTCCTAAGCTCTTCCTCATTTAGTCCTTATTTTTGAGCCATGCACACTGGCTGCCCCATAAAAAAGGAAGCTTCCAATAAATGGCTCTTATATGAGGGTAACTACCATATGTATGTGAAGTAACATAAATCAACTATTCCTGCTGAAGATCCATGGAAAAATTAATCATCGTAATTGAGCTTTAAATACTCTTTAAAACATGATTCTTTTATGCATGAAACATGACACTTTGAATTATTGCACACAGAGGAATTTCAGCATGGGGAACAATTTGGATCTCTGGGCCTGCTATTTCATTTTTGTTTACTGTAAAATAAGAAGACCTTTAGAGGATCTAACCATGCATGATCTCAGTGGGTTATGCAAGGTATTCATTCCTGAATGAGGAAGCAATTGAAAAAACATATACTCCCCAGGGCGCCATATAAGGCTCCATTTGCACAACTTTAGCAAAAATGTACTGGGTCAGCTTAGCAGAAGAGTCTCATACATACTCAGAATGCTTGCTAACTGCCTCTGTTTTAACACTGAGAAGGTGCAGCTATCAGCTACTGGGGGTTAAATATAACAAAATATTTTTTTAAATACATATAACTATTTTTCCTGTTTATAATTATAATTTAATTTATAATTAAACAGGACTAACTTGGACATATTGCCCAAATATTAATGGAATATTTTTTGAGTATAATTACAGTCTTGTATAAATGAAACAACATTCTTTACAGTTTTGCTTTTCTTAAGATTAAAATAAAAAAAAAAATTGACCATTTAAGTGTTTGCTGTAGAATGTAAATCACATACATAACTCGCTATGTAATACCATATGTAATGATGTCATTACATTGGAATGGTATAGCAAAACAAAAGTAATAAGTCTTGACCTCTCTGAGCTAATGTGACAGCGCAAGGTCATGTGCTGGGAATTATGTGATGTTGTCAATGGCTTGGGAGAAGATTTCAGAGCATTGACTCACTAAGTCCAAAAGTTACTGTCCTCAAGGCGATGGATGGTTAGCAGTTGCCCTAAAGAGAGCCAGGCAAGCTCTTGGGCTAAGGTAAGCCCTGAGATCCTGTTGTGGACAGAAGCACAGCTAGGTGCACTGACACAAGGATTTCCACTCATTAAGGACAATAATAAAAAACAAAAACTATGCTAAGCAAAAACAATGCTTTGCCCTTTACTGCTCTTTTGTTGAATGACTTCATATTTTATATTGCTACCTTACATAACTACTTTGCTAAACATAACGCAGTATTTGGAAGTTCACCATCCAATGTATCAGCAGGTATGTTTAAACTCTTGTTTCTTCTGTATCATTTCATCCAACACACGTCAACAGCAGTGAAGAGTCAGCAACTTCCTCAGTCACATTATTAGCATCTTACATTTCCTGTTTTTCCAGAAGGGATGACACTGCCCAGGGCAGCAGCTGAAGGGGTGTCATCAACATCTTTGAGCCCAGAGACAGCTGTGCTGACTGAACAGGTGCAACTTACATATACACAGCGTATTGCTATTATCACCTGGGGAAACACTACATTCATTCTTCCATCAATCTGGTCAAAGCACAGCACCATTTACTCTTACCTGAGACATTCACATGCTTTGTTCACGGCTGCCCCCTGCTTCACTTGGTGAATGGGTTAAATGCAGAGGAAGAATTTCGTGCTGTTCACACTGTGTGCTGTGGTGTGTTCACGTATGACCGAATGATCACTTTCACTTATTCATAAAGAGAGCTGACCCCCTTAAACTATAGGAACAAAACAAACAACACATCAGTGTGACACTAATTCATCGTCTGAGGAGTGATGGCACAGCTGCTCAATTTAGTCACACAATGCAATTCATCATTAGGATTAAAAGGTATGTTCTTTAGCTGCAACTATCACAGCAAAAACAGAAACGTGGCCCCATAGCAGGGTATACAACAAAACATTCATGTTAATGATAATCCTCCTATTCTTACAAGCACTAACTCTGTCTCTTTTGTTCTCTCTCTTTTGCTTGCTCTCTCTCTCTCTTTTGCTCTCTCTCTCTCTCTCTCTCTCTTTTGCTCTCTCTCACTCTCGCTCTTTTGCTCTCTCTCGCTCTTTTGCTCTCTCTCGCTCTCTCTCTTTTGCTCTCTCTCTGACCTAGCTCACACAGGGCTGGAAAGGTGATGACAGGCTACTGTCTCAGAAAAGAGCAAAGACTACGCGTGAAAGCTCTCCTGGTGGTTCTGAGACTACAGTGTTTAAAACTGGGTCAAAGCGAGGTGAAATGCCAGAGCTCCAACAATACACAAAAAAGTAAAGGCGGTGCCTGAATGGTATGTTTACATTGTCATTTAGGTCAAAGTCATTTATGTCATTTATTGCCTTTTTTTTTTAAAGGAAACTAATACATCTCTTGAAATCTAGGCTTATTACTTGAGGTGTCAGGTCAGAATCTGATTAATATTAATATTCTGCAAATAAAAAATGAAGAAAACTCATAACTCAATTTTCTCAATGACGGATCTCAGTTATTACAAAGAACCCAATAGCGAGACCAGAGATAAAACATGTAAGATGGAGCCAGTAGTGTAATGAATGATACTGACTGTGCTGGTATGCAATCTTTAGCTGAAACTGGCCACTGTAAGAGTTTTACATTGTAATGCACTGTGGCCCAAATGTACTGAAACTGTAGACCATATATTATTCAATAACTAATATACATGTTGCATAAGTGTGTAGAGAAAAGAACTGAGGTCCACATACTACACCTTAGAACTGAGAGGTTGAACGGTTAGATTACCAAAGGAGGTCATGAAATGGGCAGAAAAAATAGTCTATTAAGCCAACACACACTGGTAGAATTAGTAGCCAGTCATCACTCAGCTGGCTCCATATAGCTGCAGGACAGTTCTGAGGCGTACAGGCCACCTGTCCTTGCTCAACCAGTGCCTCATTTCCCAGCCCTCTAGAGGGAGCTCTTTAGATAATTACTGCCATGGTTCCCTCGGGCACAGGTCAGCTAAGCCTTTGGCCCTGTGGCCCTTTCAGAGCCACAGACGGATGGCCTCATCCTCATATTACAGCTCCCTGAGCACTGCTGGAGCACTCACACACAGTTGGCCCATCATTCACTCAGTGAAGGCAGTGGCACATCTTCTAGTGCTCTGCATATTACTCATTTCCCCCTTCCAAACGAATGTCTGTCTGGAAGCTTTGACGTTATCCACACACAATTGACTCCCAGAACACCATGCTGAGCAGACCTCTCATTCTGTGTATTTCCCAAAATGCAAATTCTCATTCTAGAAATTCTGGGCATGGATGAAGGTGGGGACATCTCTATATTTGGAACACTGGTAAAAATTAACGATCTTTTCGGTGCTGACAATATTATAGTCCATTCCTAGTGCTAATTTGAAAGAACGCCGCTACATCTGTGGCTGAATGGCATGAATGATAAAGGTACCGGTATCTTTGAGAACAGTGAAGAATGGAAGAGTGTGACAGCAAGTGAACAGTCCAGATAAGATTGGCATACGACAGTCATGTATAATATTTGTACAATACCTACAGTCTCACATCGCCATGATTAGCAGATTGAGTGCTGAAACATGGTGTACACCACCCTCCCAGTAGGGTTACTCTGCTCCCACCCAAAGGGCTTTCAACCCATAACAAACACACGCACACACAAACAACAGTCTGACAGCAGACCTTCACACATGTTTATTTGGTGCTGTTTTATAAGGTTGCACTTATGTTCCTAATACAAAACTGTTTTCACGCTCCACATACCCACTGCTGGTCAGGTACATGGTTAAACTAATGCACTGCTCAAAATAATAATGAAAAACCTCATCATCTAGAGTGGACCACTTAGTCCTGCAAGGACATGCCATAAGTAGACTGATGAGAACGAGCGCCTGCCACATTGAACCTTAGGTCAGAGACTATGGATTGCTTATTATTAAAGAAGGCCCCATTATTCAGGAAAGGCCAAGAAAGGGTGACGGCACTGACCCCTGGGTCATTCATCTTGGGGGGTGTCTAGGAAAGAGTGGTCGGTCTGCTAAAACATAATGAACCACTAAAATATCTTGCTTTTGCAGAAAAAAATTGCCTTCTAGAAAAACAAACAAGCATTTGGCCCACAACAAACATAACAGGGGCAAAGCCCATGAATGTCCAAGCATCATATTTTTACCAATCTCAGTGTTGTCTTGTCGAGTGGACAAAGAAATATTTATCTTTAATTGGTTCAGACTTTATTTAGGTCACAATCTATTAGTAGTAAAAAGTTTGTAGTGGCGTATTACAAGGATTGTCGGGGGTTTCATACACAATAGTTTAACAAAGTCCCATAAGTTTACATTACATTGTTATCTGCTACACATTATTTATGGTTATATGAAGTTTTGAGTTACAAGTATGTAATTTACTTTAAAATAAAAACTTGTTTTTTTTCTACAGTTTGCTGGCATGAGGTGTCCATGGCACAGTCACAAAAATGTGCCTGCGCATATACTTGCAAACCACTCATCTGAGCAAACAGTTATGTCTCCCATTGCAACCCTCCCACAAGGACCAGTCAGCAGACCACCTGCTCTGTGTGCTCTGCACTCAATCAAGGCAACGCTGAATCAATTAAAATGAAGTAAGCAGTTAACAAACCACAAATCCAAGCTGCAAATCAACAAGCCACACTCAGTACTCTGTCACCATTTATGAGTAATTTGAAATAGTCGAGAGTAAAGTAGCCTGTGTTTTAAACCTAAACCATTGTTTGTGAATGCTGCCATGGTGTTTTTTAAGCTAAGACTCAACTGATCAGCAGAGGGGCAGGAGTTTGAAGAGCGATAGGGTTGCAGTCTGAAGCGAGTGTTTGGCCCAAGCGAGAGGGTGGTCCACACACTGGCAGGGCAACTGTTTTTATCTTCAACAAACGCAGCAGCCACAGAAAAAACAGCACATGTAAAGTCATGTAACATCTAAACATAGAGTGCTCTCAGCGTTCCAAGCATGCTCAGGCCCCAAACACCTGGTGCCCTCAATCTCTCCCTGCCTGCCCAGCCTTATTCCCGCAGAGCCTGTCAGAGGCTCCTCCATCAGCCAGCCAGCCTGCAGGGCCCACAGCCAAAACACACACACACACACACACACACACACACACACACACACACACACACACACACACACACACACACACA
>JBBJLR010000024.1:8141624-8153192 GCA_037577145.1 Brachypetersius gabonensis
ACTCAGCATATGATTATTATATGATCATTATACCAACTATCATGCAGAATAGAACTAGCTTCATCACAATAACTGTACATGCTAGGGAAAAAACTTGTCTCTGATGATTTTGATCTGTGTTATTGTACTGCATTGTGCAGTTACCAGCCTGAGCCCTGCTCTCTGTCCCGCATCCCTGACCAGAGAATTTCAGAAAGGCCTGGACCTTCACTAGTGCTGCTCTAATCCTGTCCTCCAATTCTCCTCATGGCCAAAATAAATTAATGAGTGAATGAAAGCGTGATTATAATACCAAGTCTACGTGATAGTAAAATAAATATACTATCCAGTCACGTGTATTTGGCAGACTGAGCAAGTTTTATATCAGGTAAGCTTACTTCAGCTCCATTTTAGGCTAAGCCTGTTTTCTTTAAAGAAATACCAAAGCAATGTATCACATGTTGCAGTTTCACATCAAAGCGCATTTGCTCATCTTCATGTGGAGTATCTGAAATAGATAAATTCAGCATATAAAGAACAAAGAAATGACAACCTCAGACACCTTCTGAGAGATATTAAAAGGAATGCTTTTGAAAAGTGCACAGAGTGAGCCTCAAAGTTGCAAAGTTGTTGAGAGTGACTGAGACTTCAGTCCTGGCATGCAGGGCTTACTCTCGGTCAAGCAATCCACCATAATCTACAAACCAAACACATCAGAAACCTTTGCCAAAGTTTTGTTTTTTGCCACATAGACCCTATTTACACCTCATTACTTAGTGCATCTTGAATCAGGTTTACATTTGGATAAGGCGAAGCCACATAGAAAGGCAGGTGTAGACACATTTAAAAGATACAAATTCAATCACTCAAACCACTTCAGGAAGTGGATTAAGACATGTGTTATAGCAGTGTAAATAAAAAGGCACATTCAAAAACAAACACCCTTTCTAACACTGGGAAGCTACATCCACCATAGATACCACCAGAGATACAGTATATATTACAGCACATGGTGCATGATGTTGATGACATAGCAGGGTCATCAGTCTTAACATCTGTCTTCTTTTAAATAATGACTGTTGTGCAAAATTGTACAATGCATTGGAATAGGACAGAAAAAACTGAGAAGCAAAATAGGGAATTCTGTCTGGCTGACTGGAGACATATTTGGCTAACAAGTGTAAATGTGTGTGGCCAAAATCCTGTTAAAATACAAGATAGTGCGAAATAGTAGTCACATGGAGTGTGACTCTCTTTCAAACCCAATACAGGGAAGGTTTGCAGTGGACCTTCTTGATGAATGAGCCCGGAGAGATTGGTTTTTGTGTTCTTTTCTATTTCTCTATGCCCATTTTTTCCAGTGTGCTTCTAATGACTGCGCCGCTTGCCGGTGCACGGTGGCTGGCCATCAGTAACTTCCATCTGGCAGATCCAGAGGAGGGGAGAGGATGAGCCTCCGGCAGGCACGCATCTGCTTAAGCATCCATACTCTACTGCTTCTTGTGGAGTGAAGGTTGCATTAGTAATGCATGTTGCCAGGTCTGGCTTGTGAGTGCGCGGCAATGGGTCACTTATTTATTACAGTGCTCACACATGTTTCTACTGAATGGTGCTAACATACCGCAGATGTCTGCTAGGAGCGTGTGTAGTTGAACGAAGCCAGACTGTGACCTACAATGCACAAGGACTCAATGTGCTGACAAATAATGCATCTCTGAGACAAGAGCCCTTTAAAATCTGCAAGAAAATATACAAACAGACAGATGATATTAGCAAAGACCCAATCTTTTGGCAAGAGGGAGAGAGAGATCATGAAACTATGACAGCATTAAATAATCCTGAATAGCTGATTATTTATTAGATGGTAAATAATTGGCATGAAGATGTATGCATTTGTTAATTAGGTGGTTAACTAAAGTTTAATGCAATTAGACAATTCTGTCTCTTGACAAAGATCATTAGGTATAACTTTGGGTCGAAGGAGATGTTAAGGTGTCACTCACGACTTAAAATCCTGTTTCCTGACGGATCACATTTAACCTCTTGACTCTTCAATCAGGAAGAACAGTTATGACACTATGTCCATTAGCCAAATGGAGTGCACTTCGGTATTATTAATCAAGACCTCTCTCCACTTGGCATTGTGCCTTTCCATTCTGCAACACTATACGGTAACCTAGCAGGTCAAAGGCTAATAAATCTGGCCCATAAATGCTCCATGAAAGGCGGAGATGACAAGCAGCAGCACTAGCAGCTTCTTTAATAACAAGTGACAGACAGTGCGACATTTCATTCTTGCAATCTCCTCTCCCAGTCATAAATTAATGTGCACTGGGCAGCTTTGATGTCACTACTGCCACAACTTTCTGGTGACCAAATGTGCAACTTTAGAGCAGTCAGTGATTCATATGTCCCACCACACACAGTTTCCCTACTGCAATGAGGAGGGGATGGACACTGTTTCTGTGTGTTATACAACTTTGGGGTTAATTACAGGGGTGATTAACTGAATTTGACTTCATACTTTTATTACACCACAGCTCAAATATGTCATGATCTGCTGTACTTTGTTCTTTTGACTGTGAGCATCAACAAGGTATCAATGTAACTTGATTATAGATGAAAATAAAGAGCATCCATGTATAGTTAAAAACCGTGTTGTTGTGTTTTGGTAAAAAATTGTGCAAACCCTAAGGCCTCGTTCACTCAGACGTCTGAACCAGGCGTTTTTGTGGCGTTCGTGATGCCAGGTGAGCGTCTACTGAACGCCGCCCGTTTTTTGCTCACTGAAGCAAATCAAAGCGTCCACACAGGCATTCAGCCCCGGCGTTCGGCCGGCTGCGCGTTCAGATGGCGTCAAATAAACGCTACATGCAACGTTTTCTTGGCGGGAAAATAATACACGAAACTACAGATTGGCCGTGAGGCTGGCGTTAAACGGCGCCAGACGCCAGTCGAATGCCTTGCTGACGCCGATCAAGCGTCGCTAACAAACGCCACAAAAATGCCTATGGCGTTCAGAGCGCGTTCATTTCAAACGTTCGCGTGGACGAGGCCTAAATATGACCCCAAATATGCTCCCAGAACACTTTGACAGTTTAATGCATTACCCTTAAAGAAAGGTAAACCCGTACTCACCTCTTTTAATTTAAATTCCTCGCCAAGATATACAACTCGGAAGGTCATGGGACAAAAGTATTGGGACACCGTGGTGAGGTGGTTTTCGGGGAATAAGCCCTGATATACTTGGGCTAAAAATACAAATGAGGGCTCAATAGAAAAGTCTCCTGGAGATCAGTCGAACTGTGGAGTTTGAAGTGTTTGAGTGCTTGCACAGCAGAAAATTGCGTTTGGAGTGTGGGGGCTCAACCCTGGTGTGGAATTTGAAAAAAGCGCTTCCAGGTCGGCTACAGCCTGCCCTGAGTCCCCTTGTGAGAAAACATCCAGAAAAAATATATTTATTGTCACAAAAAAGCAAAAAAGGCAGAGGATATTTGCAGTTTACATGTTATTATGGGTATTTAAATCGAACCAGAAGAGTCCAGATATCTCAAAGTAGCACCAACAGTGAACTGTGTGTCACTGTAAACTACAGATTACTCTAATGGAAACGTGGACCTCCTGAAAACAATGAGCTGGGTACACTGGCCCCTAAGCCTAACCTGCTGGGTGATCATTAAAATTAAAAGCCTACACCTATTAAGTATTGATCTTTGTCTGCAGAACTAGGATAACAAGGCATCATTCAAGCTGCTCTCCATCTTTGGTTTGCAGAGTTCAGAACACTGCAGCGGTAAAGTCATGCCCAAAAGAGGTCATACCCCCTTCACTTAATATACAGATAACAATACACATGCTGCTTTCAACAAAGGCACATGGTGCATTATATTATAAGAAACTTCCTCTTGCTCTTTGTCTGTCCTAGTAGATAGATCTTTCAGTGCATTTCAATTGCCTATCTTTATGGGATTTATCTTGGCCTGTAGTTTGTGTGCAACTCCCCTTCCTCAGCTCACACTTAAAGCATCGCTGGTATAGGCCTCAGCCATCTGATACTGCAGCTATCGGGCTGCAGATGAAAGCTCTGCGGACTTTCCAGAGATGATACAGAGTGTAATGGAGATTAAGAGGCACACAAACAGACAGGAATGTTGATAATGAGCCTGATACAGCCACATGACTCAAGTCCTAACACTGTTAACAATAGGCGGCAAACTATCACACATAAAATAACTTGTTGCTTGTAAAGAGATCTACATTGTATAGTACACAGTAATTATCTCAGCGAGAGGCTTGCAGGAGAACAATCCACCTTGTCATAGCAGAGCTCAATGAGAATGAGTAGTTAAGGCCACTGCCATGCACCTGGCATTCTCTTTCAACCACCAGCACAGGCTTCATGCTAGAATGACGGGAAACACAAGCAGAAGAAAGAGGAAAAATTAGGAAGTGGTTTTACATGTGAGGAATGACTTACATTCACATTATGTGGTTCAGGATGGCACTCATCTTATTGAGTGGCATTTCAGCAGAAGAAAGGTCAATGTGTCTCCCAGGACATTACTATAAACCTACAAATCTCAATTCAAAAATCCCTACAATGTCACTCACAAATGACGGTAAGATGAATCTGACTCCCAAACACTAGAGCATTATGAACGTCAAAGCTTATGGCACACATCACTGGTTTAGGATGATCCAGAAACCTATGCAAGTGTTCAGGATTTTTCTGTAGTATAAGTGGATCTACTAGACAAGAAAAGCACAAGTCACTTTAATGCTGACTTACCGATTTAAAAAAATTGTTAGGGAAGTTAGGAAAATGCTTCACTTTGACATCAGTTCCAGTTGGAGTGAAATGAGATGAAGCATTATGAAGAAGAAGCCTATAGTCAACACTAACTGATTAACTTGAGAACAATGTTACTAGAAATAACCCATGTGGACCCCAGGGAGAGGCCCTCCTGCACTGGCAGATTATTTAAAACAGAACACAGGAACATTTCATTCGTCTGGCTACTCGAGTCACAGCTTGTGGAAAAGTCAAGAAAGTAGAGAAGAAGACACTGCAGGTTATCACTGGACCAGTGTTAAAAGAAAGCACATGTTTGGTGGTTGTCAGTCAAACTGAGCGTCTGGGAGAGGTATAGATAGTTTGGGGCTGATTCAAACACCGCCCAGCCAATGCGAATTAACAATTGTGCAGTGCTTTCAGTGCAAAATCAACATTTTATGAAATGGCTACTGGCCATTACACATGAGAAAAAAAGATCTAGTCACTGCTTGTTATGTAAGGAAATTATATATGTTTCTGATTTTTTGGTTCAAGCAGCCAACACTCCAAGGACAATTCTGTGCATTTTCAGAAACAAGAAGCAGAGATCAACACCATAAAGCTTTCTGCCCAAAGATCCCCACTGATTCAAAGAGAAACACACACCACGCACACACACAGAAACGTGGCTATATGCATTCATGTGAATGTGTCTTTGTGTGGGTGTGTCTGAATGTCTACTTCGGCCCTTGTGTGTGTCTGTGTCTGTATGTGTGTGTGTCTGTGTGTGTGTAAAATCCTATCAATGTCACAAAGGTCACGCTGCCTCAAGATAACCCAGAGAGATTGCTGTGAGATTCTGGGATTTTCAGGCCCTTTATTTTGTGATTAGGTGTCACTAGAATTTCATTGGTGTCACAATGAAGCCTTTTATGTTCTGGGCACCTAAAGGTTTAATAGGCGAATCAGTGTATTCAGCATGAATGTAAATGGGGTGAACCTTTCACTTCACAATGCTCATTCATTCAAACCATAATTGTATATACACCATCCCCTTTTCCGCATGGGAGGAATTTTCTCCTTTTTTTATACTTTGGTGTATTTGTAATTCCCACAGGAAATCCCACAGGGATCCAAGATTTCTTTTTTGTGTCACAGCGATCACCGGGACGGCCATTTAGTGTGCCGTTCAGCTTGTGGTCAAGCTTATTCGGGTGAGTTATGTTTGAGAGGACGTTTGAAGTCTAAAGTCAGCAGCAACCATCAGTGCACTGACATCAACCATATTAAGGGAACAAATGTGTCCAAACACTGCCTAGCCGCAGTTCGACAAATAAGTAACCATGTTTACTGGTACCATGACAACTGTTCCATGAATAGTCGATTGCCCTAAACGTACATTTCTTGATCTTCCTGTACAGTCATAATTCACCAAGCACCTCTGAATATTCCCAATGCATCAGAAATGAGCAGCAGAGAATGGCTAAAATGAGCACAATTTCTAATATACAGCTGTAGTGGGATAATGAATGCTGTGAACATTAGATGGTCCATGTATGTGAAAGGCAGACAGCATGCAGGGCTGTGCACTTTGTCAAGACAACTTTACAGCCTGATTCACTCAGCAATATAAAGGCTCATAAAAGCAGCTTTCAGACCACACCACATAATGGCACCACTACAAGTCGAGTTAATCACCAGAATTATTTCCACATCTAGCAGACATTTCTGCAGCCATGCCGGCAGCATATGATCATCATCCTGACTCTCGTCGGCTAACCACTATCATGGTCAGAGTACATCATTTAACCAGCAAGAACGAAAGCACGTTTTAATATTAATTCTTAAATGTAGCTCATTAAAAATAAATGATGTCAGAGGTACAGATTCTAAACTTCAAAAGTTGTTGAGATATTCAAAAGAAGGAGATATTTTGCTATGACTGGAATGTGATTCAATGTTCTTCATATAATTATAGTCTTAATTAGCAGAGGAAAAAACACGTTTACTTGAGTATGCTTTCTCTAGATGAGAAATGTAGGTTACATATACACTTTCTCTAATGTATATGCAAGACATTAAACTATTCAATAGGCAATTAACAGCTAAATAATAACATTGCTTCTAGCGGTTCACAGAAAACAAAATTGGAGATGATTAGACATGACCTTTTACGTTTCTAGCTCTGTGATTCTCAGGCTCTGTGCTCAGGTCAGTGGGGGCCTCTTTGTTACGGTGATGGAGAGCTGAATGGGGCAGTGAGGAGCAACAAAAGCACCGCTTGTCCTGGGCATGCAGAGTGAGCTTGGGCTGCATAACCCTGCTCAGTGATTTTTCTGTACAGGAAACTGCAACAAAGGCCTATTAAGATACACACAATTAGCCAAGCAGTCAAGGGGTATCCGTATGCGCTCACACGCTCAGACACTCATGCACCAGTGCATGCTTAAGCACGTCTCAAGGTGTTCAAGTGAAAAATCTACCCTTTGTGAGCTACAGCAATATAGGATTAGCTTGTAATCTAGATAACAGAACATATGAGGATAGAATTCAGCAAACTGAATATATGAAATGAGAGACCGCTTCCATGCAAGACAGCTGCTACAATGATGTACCTTGGAGGCTCAGATAAATATGAATATTCTATTATCTATATACATTTTAAAGGACTGTTTCTGCAGTGATAAAAGTAAATTTTCACTTACCACAGATGAATTGGATCAGCCCAGACATGTTTAGTCCAAATTTTGATTCTTTAGTTTAGAACTGGACCTTTAATTCTAGTTAAATGCTAGATGTCAACCACAGCTTTTCTGTAAAAACAACCCTCCTTAACGTCTCTCAGCCTCCTCCAATCTCATTCAGGTTTGTGAATGTGACTGAAGACCCAGTATGATTAACTTGGAGCTATAATAATGAACAAAACTAACTTTTTACAACACTGTCTGCTTTCACAAACCAACGCAGGAGGTGCTGATCTAGAATCAGTGTTCAGTCTTCTGAAGCTCTAGTGTCTGAAATAGCTGAATGTAGTTGTGAAAGTTTGTTCGATTTTAAGTCATACTGATCCTTAAACCATATGGATGATACAGTTCTAATGCCTGTTGGAAACCTTTGCCTAATTTTGGGCTTTCATGCTTCTCAACTATGCCTGCTGTGATTTAGTGTATTTTAAATCATTTTTTACTATTACTGTTAGGGAATAAAAAACTCACAAAGTTAATAATGTCTGGTTTTGCATCAGTTCTCTTCAAAGACATTTTTGTGATATAGCATATTACCATGTTAGACCTAAAGATTTTCATAATGATGGGGTAGAATCTTCTCGCATAGACAGAGAGATGAAGAACAGTTTTATGAGAATGAGTACTATTGAAAGCTTCTCCCTGGGCTGCTGTGAGGTGTTAGATGCTTGTGACACTATTAGATGCTTGTGCTTGTGACCACAAGTGTTCCTTGTCTCCACGCATTTAAAAGTTTTTTATTCAGTGTACTTGTATATACTGTCTGCATCAACCAGAAAAAATAGAAACAATTGTTCTCAAAGATTTACTTTACTTTTGCCTAAGAAAGAGGACAAAGGCAGAACTTTAGCTTGAAGTACCTAAACAGTAATTTCTCTCTCCAGGGATAAGTGCTTGAAGAAAGAGTCGTGCACTCTTTCATTAAAGCTCATTTGGCTAAGTGGTGTTTTCATACAAACCCCTTAACACTGGCACACGTAGCTTGCTGATGAGCCTCTGGAGAGTATGACACATGATTCACTATCAGACATATCACATATCACACGGTTAGCATATTTTTTCTCAAAACACCATCAGTTTGCCTTGTAAAAATGCCTGTGGGTTTAATACAGTTATGGGTCTGTGCAGAATGTTCTACCGACCATACTCACACTCTAACCCAGCGCATCAGCTCTTCTGCCTAGATGGGTGAATTTTTTGGCAAACTTGCTGATTCAATTAGCACCTGAAAACAGTGGGCTCCTCAGGGTAATTATGTAATTTGTTTTCACACGTTTTAACTGGAGAATTCTGTGAGGCCATTTGTTGAGGGTAGCCGCGATCAGCACCTACCTGAGTTCTGTCCAATATTCTATTAAAATTCATTTTGTGTCCAACTGTTCTTTGTGGTAAATAGACACGGCCAGTTTGGGATTCTATTTTTAAATTGCAAAAATAATCTAAGGACAGCGTTGCCTTTGTTTGCCATCTGCAAAAATCAGTCATTTGGTCAAAAGGGTAGAGCTCACTGACTGTTAAACAATGAACTGAACGTAACATTACAAATCTTGGTTGAGCAGAGCCAGCAGCTAACAGCTGATGTCTTGAATTACCACACACAAATTCCCAAAGAAAAGTCGCACACACAAAAACACAAACTTATTCAGACACTATAATTAACCCAACCTGGCCTCATACTAAAAGCTACATCTGGGAAGTAAATAAATTGTCCATTGTGCAGTCAAATCTTATGGGGGGATTTTACAGTGAGTTCCAGAAAACCTAAATATTTCATTTTTAAAATATATTTTATCTCATTTTTTAAATACTATTGCTGTTTGCTATATTAATCAATACTTAGTTACATAGTAACTAACAATGCATTACATTTATAATCGATTCACACTGCACATTTACTATTTACATATTGACACAAATCTGACATACTAATTCTTATACAAAGAGAAAGAGAATCAGCCTGAATTATAACTAATGGGAGAGCAGTCTAATTTTTCACACACACTGACCAAGAGACATAAAACTTTTAAATACATCATGAACATCCCAGAGAGCGGAGGAGTGATTAGCTTGACCTGGAAACACATCCTCACAGGGTTTAGAGCACTGTTCCCCAGCATGTGACAGCAATTCATAGTTGTGTGATAGTCATGGTAATTCATTACCATAAAACTCTAGATCAAATTGGTGCCTCAAACTCTTGTCAGACAGCACCAAAAACAGGGTGCATTGTCCCCTCTACTCAGATAAAAAAAAAACAGAAAAAATGAGCTGCTGGATTGCACATCATGTTTCGCACACATCATCTCCATTCTGCAGTGTAACAGCTTAGTGGATAAACACACTCTTGAAGGCATCAAGGTAAATATTCCCTTTTCCCTTTAATATTGCATGATCAGATTACACATTGTAGATTTGTTTAAAGCACTTTATTTCAGTCCCAGCCTAATAAGGTTCAGTATGAGGAGAAGCCTGTGTTCAGGACCTAAGGACTGTTTAACTCTTAAATGTCACACATACACTGTGAAAACGTTGTTATAAAAGCTTTAGATTATGAAAGCTTACATTAAAAATGTTCTTTACATTTTACACTTTAGGAAGGTTTGTCACACTTGCATGTTTAATTTGCAAAAATACTTTATGAGAGCAAATGTGGCTCTTCTGTGCACTCCTAGCTTCAGTCCAGTCACAGTTTTTTGTTGATGGGAGTGAGCGTGTGGAATCACTAGCCTTCTGAAATGTTGAGCCATGTCTCTTTGAAAAATGCATGGTACTGCGATTCCACCCTGCAAACCCAGCAGCTACTGATAGTGATCTGATACTAGGGCAATGGGCACTGAAATTTACAGACCGGCAACTGGCAGTGCTCAGACACACTGACGTTATCATTGGCAGATTTACAGTACTCTAGTCCAATTGTGCTGGGGGAGCCAACTCTATTTCCGGTGAAGTATAAACATTTTGCCCCTCTTCTTAATGTGTTACCTAGGTGAATACCTAGTTCTCCAACATAAACATATTGACCCTGCTCCAACGTCATCATTTCGAGAAACATTTGTAATTTGATTCATTCTGTAATTTAAAATGACTTATTTCTAGAGATCAGGAGAAATTGTATGCATTATATTGAATAGCACTCAAGCAATAGCACATTTGTGATATTTTATAGAAATATTTACTGAACACATAATATTCTGATAATGCAGAACATACATTTACATTAACTGCATTCAGCAGACACTTTTATACATAGCAGCTTACATTCTTTACCTACAGGGGACAGTCTCCCTGGAGCAACTTGGGGTTAAGGTCTTGCTCAGGAACCCAGTGGTGGTGCTGAAGGTAGGATTTGAACCCATGACCTCTTGGTCCAGAGGCAATCTAAAAGTAATTGATTGCAGAGCTCACTACCTTATTAAATATATTCATATGCAAGTACCCAGGAATATCTGAGTAAAATAAAACAATAACTCTCCTCTTCAGGAAGTGATTTGATAGTCTATTGGAAAGTCAAAACTGTGGGTGGTTCATCCAGGGGTCACTGGGGAAACAGTCATCTAACAAAAGTTTATCATCAGTTCAGTAGGATCGCCAAAAGAGAAGGCATCAGAAAAGCAGCAGACAGTGAAAAGATGATGGAGATCAGTTGAGTTGGGGCTGTGGCCCAGTTTAAGCCATTTCAATCCTCATATATCTGATATTAGCCCTTAAGACGTATGGTAGACACTGGCGACAGGAGAATGGAGAAGGGAGAGTGAGGAGAGAGTGAGAGCTGGGGCAGGGTACTGAATCTAAGGGAGTCACCTGCCTCCTGTAACATTCTCACATTCACGCTGGATCTCGGGAGAGCGAGAAGTCTTCAGCAGAATGCAGTGTGTGCATGTCTTCTGAGAAATTTTTGGGCAAAAAAAGTTCTATATTTTTTCTATAATGTTAGTATGTTATATACATGCATATACATACATATATACATACATACATACAAACATATATATATGCAGGTTAAGAGTCTGGGTGTCATCCTCAACAGTACTCTTTCTTTTCAATCTCACATCAACAATATTATCCGGTCTA
>JBBJLR010000024.1:8177670-8191242 GCA_037577145.1 Brachypetersius gabonensis
AGGGATTACTTTTAAATGACAGTAATAAGTAATCTGTAATGTATTACAGTTTGGAAGTAACTTGCACAACACTGCCTCCTGCTAAGATGTACCTGATTAATTATACTTCAATGCAGTGAATTCTTGTTGGCCTCGCCCTTCTGACTATCTATTGACTAGTGTCATGGTAACGAGCTGTCAGGGCGGACCTTGGGGCCTTTTACAACCCTGGCAACGCCATGCTAGAGGTACACGGTACTCTGGATGGGCTTTGGGTGAAAGTTGCTGCGTTGGGGTCATGTGAGTGGACTTTGGTACCGAAGTTTAAGTCCAGTGGCTGGTGATGATGGTGAGGCGGCTGGTCATGGTTTGGGAGACTCTTTCTTTCTGTTGCCTTTTAAAAGTCCTGTCATTGAGAGATGGACAGCCAAGTAGGGCATTGTCGGAAGGAGCTTTTATTGGGAGAGAGTAGAGAACCTTGCATGACTGTGAGACTGATCTACTAGCGCGGATACCTGCTGCTAACCCCAGATAGCTTACAGGGAAGTGACTCGGCCTACTGGGTGTGAGTGCGGGCCAGTCAGGGGACAAAGGGGTGGAGGTCTCCGTGCTTTGTTTTAGAGGTCATTTGCCGCATTGGAGGAGAAGAGGATGCCGAGGCAAGTCGCTGCATATTGGATGATTGGTGGGATATGCATATACATCATTCCAGCATGCTCTGAGGAGCCCAGGGAAGACGGACTCCTCGTCAAGCAGACTGTACTCAACTATTCCTTCTTCCTTTCCTCTTTACTTCATTTACAAATAATGTGTATCACACCTATACCTGTTCACATATCTTCTGGGCCAAGAAGATTCATCCTTCCACTCATTTCACTTTCTGGCCCTCACCAAGGCCTGGATCACACCAGAGGACACGACCACTCCAACAGCCCTTTCCTCTGCCTTCTCCTTCTCCCACACTCCAGACAGGGGAGTGGGTGCTGATTGAGAGTTTGCTTTTCTCAAGTTCATGGCATTTCTTGCCTCTTAGTCTTTCACAACTTAATGTTTCATGCTTTGAATTCCACTTGATTATTGTAACACACCCGTCTAAACAGTAGCTGCAAATAGCTGGAGCATGCAACCTGAAAGACAAGCAGGGCCAGCAGTAAGCAGCTTGAGGGATTCTTTAGTGGGGGAGAGTCCTGTCCTCGATGTGCTGGCTGCCGGGAGGCCGGTCCTGTGTATCTTAGAAACGGGTTCCCAGGTCACCCATTTTAGTCAGAGCCGGTTCGCCCACCGGGATACCAGGGCCACTGAGATACCGTAGCTGACCCTGAAGGTGGTGAACGAGTTGTCCTTCCCTTATGTGGGCTATGCAGTGCTGGACTTTACAGTCCCCAGGGTAGAAGTTCCCAAGAGGGAACTGATGATCGTGGAGGACCAGCATCTGCCAGCCCCCTATGGGATCTTTGGAATGAATGAGACACTGTTGGGAGGTGCTACAAGAACAGGGTGGCTGTTATCTGCCTCCTAAGGGTGATCGGCAAGCATGGCACCAGGCCTTCCCAGTGTGCACCTCGAGGCTGGGACCCCGTTATTCGCAATGGAGTGAGCTGCTCACCTCAGGGTAGAGCAGCCGATGGTGCTGCATCCTGCGTGTGAAGAAATTGTATGGGCAGATGTGCCTGGTGATTCGCTTAGAGAGGGGAATCGGGTCCTAGTCGAGGAGTATCAGAGCGTCCAGCAGGAGGGTCGAGCCATTGCCCATGTGAGGGGGGGAAGTGCTTCTCCATGTGTAATCTACACCTCTACCCCGCTGAGCAAAGATGGTTCCAGAGAGTGTGCAGCCCTCATGTGAGTTAGTGCTTCACCCCCCAAGGAAAGGATTAATGGAGGTTGAAGTACGGCCCATGATTGGGGCCTCTCCTGAACAATTAGAACTGCTGGATAGAGAAGGCAGGGAGGCTGAACCACGCTGATCCGCTGGAGGGGAGTGTTTGTCTGAGACAAGGAAGACCACGGGAGAACGGACATGGTGTACCACCACATGCCCACAGGCAGTGGTCTCCCAGAAGCTATCTGTCTCCCTTCTCTTTCTTACCCTTTGCCTACCCTTTTTTGCTCTGCTTCTTTATGTGACCAGCTGATGCCTTTTCCCCCTCAGTTTTTATTTTTAATCTTGTCGCCATTCATTAAGAAGAAATCCATTTTTTCCCAGTTTGACATGTTTCATTCACTCCGTCGTTCACCAATTCATGGAAACTAAGCTGTAAAACTGTTTTCATGATGTCACAAAAAACATATTCTATAATATATCCTTCCATTCAGTCCTGCTTCCATCCTGGCCTAGTGGTTATGATACTTGCCTCTGGACCAAGAGGTCATGGGTTTGAATCCTTCCTTCAGCAGCACCACTGGGATTTTGAGCAAGACCCTTAACCCCAAGTTGCTCCAGGGAGACTGTCCCCTGTAGTTAGGGAATGGAAGTCATTTTGGTTAAAAGCATCTGATAAACAACCATTTAACCCATTTACTTACACCAAAGTAATGAAGAATGCCTTTACTGGGACTGTTATATGAAAGAGGCACAATGTAGGATAGCTATTTAGAACAGAGATCATTTATATATTGTCTGATATAAAAATAGCAAAAACAAAAAAAGAAAAAGAAATGGAAATGGTAACACAAAAATAATTACTGTTTTCACCTTGGGTGAAAATTGTAGTGCATGAATCTTTTAAAGGTTCAGTAGGACATATCTGTGGAATGGCTCCATGGGACCTCTTTTAATTTAGTACACAAGCTATTTATTTAGTAACATTAGTCAATAAGTAATTACAAAATTTATAATAGTTACTGGATAATACAACTAATATGTATTAATGAATAAAAAGCCTGAAAGTTAAGGTTAAATCTTTACCAGTCCTGTCAGTGACTGGTTCTCACTGTGCTTAGTATTTCGTTCTCCAAGGCCAAATTTTAAATACTCTGCCTGATGGAAAATACCAGCACGAGAACAAATAGTGTCCCCATTCAAAAAGATTTTCCTAGCCAATGACCTCTGCAAACAAATCGGTGCTAATGAAAAATTGTGTTTTCACTTGGCTCATGTGCAATGGCTGATTGATAAGGCTGATGATCTTTGACTATTCAAAGCAGCACTAGCCAAATAAAGACCATTACTCACCATTACTATGCAAGTCACATTCTGATAGGCTCTTGCCATGTCTAACGTTTGTATAAAGAACTACATCTGGCACTGAAAGAAAGCTCTACAGACACTACTGACTCAAGTATAGCAATTGTTAGAAACAATATGAAATACATTAGGGAAAAACAGTGAAAAAATGCTTGGCAGCATAAATAATGGCAGGGAGCTGGCAGCAGTGCACCATAAGACTAGCCATTTCAGCACAAATCCAAAAGGCACAAGGGCCTGACAATTTAATGAAATAATGAAAAATTAAGTCGCTTTAGGTTATCATTTGTGAATTTGCAGCAGATAAGTGATGAGACCAGTCTCCAGGAATGAGGCAGAGGCTGCCTGAGCACTGTCAGAAAAGCAAGATGATTAGGAGAAAGAGACTGATAGAGCGCCTCCGCAGTATGAAGAAAGCCTCCTGGCTGTTCAATGCTTCATTAATTGGTTTGACCGCCCCCCAGCCATCCCTTGTGCAGGATTTTGGCTAAGAGCCAATCTGTAGGGCCTCCCAAATGTACAAAATCGTGGCATGATTAATTTGGTCATAATTTTAATCTCAACCAATATGGTTCCATGGCAGGGCTACCCTTTGTGTGCCACTGACATCACAAAATTCTACACAAAATAGAAGATATTGAAGCAAATATGAACTAACCTTAATGTTAACATTAAATAAATCTTTACAATATCCGTAACATGCTATTAATATACATTTTCGCTATACCCATATTTGCTTTTCTAAATCCCTGCTTAAATGTTACAAGAAAAAGATGGGATCCTGTAATTATACTTCTATATTGTACCAATGAATGGTTTCATGACTTACAATACAGGAATTACAATACAGTTACAATAGAGGAATTCTCTTTTGTATGCTGGATAAAACCTATTTAAAAGTTCTGTATAGAACGAAATTAGTAAGAAAAACTACTGAAAATTAAAATAAATGGCCACTGTGAAAGCAACAGTAGCATAAGTAAAATGACACCCATGAAAAGTAGTTTTCAAACCACAAAGAACTTTTTAAACATGTTTCTTTGAGTTGTCATCGTTCTATTTATTATGATTGCTTTAACTGATTTTAATGATATAAGCAGATAAACTCTGAATCATGAACTATGAATCAATAAAAAAAAAGAAAAGGCCAGATTCAAATTCTATTATTCCCTCTGTGTAGTGTGTTCTTATCACAAAGTCAGTAAGGCATAATCATAGCGCTTGTCTGTTCTTACCTCTCAGACAGGCATGGTCTGAATGTCAACAAACCTTAACTGCCCCTCACTGCATGACTTTGTAAGTCAGACAGCGAACATGCCAAACGTCACATTACTCATATTCATCATTCCATATAGATTAGTCCAGAAACACTGCAGTTTCCCAGCCTGCATAATTTCCCATAACCATGCATAAATGCGCTGTGATCTACTTAGGCTTTATTCTGCTGATCTGAGAACAGCCATAGTTGCACCAGATTGCCACTCAAAACACATCTTTACATAAACCTGTGATTTATGCATGGATTCTGTTTCAAAGTACACCAGCCACATTCATAACCCCTTCAATAAGTATTAGGAGCTTTCTCATACCTGTCCTAAGAGAAATGTGAGTCCTATCATAGTAATTTGACTGCTGACAGACAATGCAGCATATTCAGTGCAGCATATTCAATGTACTCCCATAATTCCACACCATAAACAAATTATTTCAGACTGTTTTCAAGACCCTGATCTAATAATTTTACTATTGCTTCAGTCAAACAAGTAAAAAACAGCCACCACAAAGGGAAGATTATGAAGAGAATAACAACAATGACAACACTGTACAGGGGACATTCACGCTCGCTTTATAATGCAAATTGGCTGATGTTACAGTCTGCAGTTTAGAGAAGATGCTATGAGCCACTGCGCTTAACCAGTCTGATGGGTCCCTCCAGGCTTATTTCACATTTGATTTACCTGATCACTGTCTGCTTCCTCTCAGGCAGACTGGCATTAATATTGTACCATACCAAGTTCTAAATCGTGATAGATAGAAATTTTCATGTAACCCAGGTGAGAAAATTAACACAAGAAAGTTCTAGGGTGAGAGACATATTTAATCTGCAAAGGCTACACCTTGGTTAGGTTAACCACACTGGATAGTTTGCATAGATGTTAGATAGGGTACTTTTAGAGATAAAGGACTTTGATTGGAGCAACATTTACCTATGATACTGGATTTGTGGTGTTTATTCACCTCTCATGTTTTTGTCCCCATAAAGTTCATACTTCATTCCAAGGATTCCATTAGATAGCAAGCCACCCAATTTGATTCCTAAAGCTTCTGCAGTCATCAAATTCACTGGTAGGCCTGTTCCAGTTCCCCAACTGGACATTCACGCACTGGAGACCTTAATCTTTGGTTGCTCTACCATTGACATTGAACTTTGATTCTTTTGAAAAGCAGTAAGGTGGTGTGTGTGTCATGTCTGGGAAACGACACACACACCAAAGGGGAGGGTGGGGAGGAATTTGGTGTTGTGGAACTTCTTTAAACATTTAATAAATGTGCTGGTAACCATATACCTGCCATATTGGTGTCCCTCATTTATATGTTGTTGCTCCAGGAGATCCAAAAGGGGTGCGAGGTTAAATCAAACTTAAACCAGTACCCAAAATAAATAAGCTGTGGGGTTCTCCACCCCTGGGCCACCACATTAGCAGCTACTAATCAAATGCATGTGATAGTCAGAAAATGTTAAAGTTCCAAACTCTCTCATTGTCACAGACTTATTTCATAGAGTCAAATGAGTACTACTTAAAGCAGTATGATAAAATGTCAAGGATAATTGAAGTTTCTGGTGAACCAGACCAGGTCATTGTTGATTGAAGTCAAGTCAGCTGTAAAAGCACTTATGGAGCAGTTGCCTTTTGATAGACCTAGCAATGCAAACCTTTATGCTGTACATCACATTGATACTCTTGCCAGTGTGTATTTTGCAAAAAGGGGTATAGGCATTATACACAATCGTTTTGTCTAAGCTGAAAGGTATTGGCTAAACTTGAGAGGTTGTTTGAGCAGGTTTTGCAAGATGAGCTAGCTAGGATAAATGACCTTGTTAGTGAACAGAAGCAAGAGGGGGAAGGCTATAGCATTCCCTCAGTATTTATGTATAAGAAACTGTAGTATGAGTGTACTTTTGGGCCAGCATAATGCTACTCAGGTGCCTGCTAAAGTTACTACCTGAATCTTGGCCAAATTTCAAGCCATTGCTTGAACATTTTAGTTTACCTGAAGTGCAACATGTTGCTCCAAACTCTCTTCAAACTGAAGCAGGGAAACTGATTACAAATCCTGGTGAAGCTGAGTTCTAATGAGGAAAATGGTTGACAATTAGCCACTGCTGACACTATAGTAAAGACAATATGCCCACACTCTACCCCCAGAGCATATCTGGTTGATTCAGCTTATGACAGTCAAAGATGGAGATGAGCTATTTGCAGAATTTCTGAGCATTAATCAAAGGTCAGGAGAGAAGTCATCCAGTTACTTCAATAGTTTAGACTGTTTTGAGCAAACATGTGAAATTAAAAGCTATTTCTTCTGTGGCTCTACTGACAGAAAATGTAGCTGAGAATGTAGCTAAGAAACCCAAACATTGGTATTGTTTTAGATGTGGAGAGGATGGACATATTGCAAACAGTTGCAACAACCCACCAAATTCTGCCATAGACATGAGAAATGAGTTAAAACAAAAGGAACAAGCTTGGGAGAAAGAAAATCCATCGAATGGCAGCCCAACTTTAAACTAGAAATTATTCCTATTGAGAGACAAATTGGAACAAATACAAGTGGAAGTCCCACCCTAAAGCACAAAATGAATAAGAAAGCTATACTGGAAGAACATCAAACTAGGAGGGCAAAAACAAGAAAAAAACAAGAAAAAAAAAAAGGTTAGTTGGAAGTAAGAGTACAGTCAAATTAAAGTAAACTGAATTAATTGCCATTCATTGCTTGACACTGGGTCAATCTCTTTGATCATCCTTTCCAGTCAGTGAAAGATATTCTGGAATTTCAATGAGCAAACGGTCAGACACATATGGTGGTTACATACAAGTAACTGCAGTTTCCAAAAGAGTTTGTTGATTTTCAGCATGAAATCCAGACACATTAATTGGTCATCCCAGAAAACCATTCCCACTCTGGTATACAAGTACTGATAGGAACCAATACAATGGTTTGATGACCACACAATTCAAGACAATTCCTATTGTGGTTACCATCAAGTTTTGAAACTCAGACACAGACAAAACTTGACTGGTCAGGTGTGGCATTGTGAGATTTCGAAGCTGTGATCCTTTTTTTTTTCTTTTTAACCTGTTGTGTCTGGCATCTTAGTAAACAGATTATGAAGCTGGGTGCCTTGGTGTGCCAGACACCTTTGCTTTGCCAAGTGGGGCTTGAAAGTGTATGCCCCTCATGTAATCAGAATTTTTGATTTATTTATTTTAATTATTTGATTTAAATTAAGCCAAATCAGACAGGGGTAAAGTAAACACACTGTGGAGGAGGAAAGGAAGGAAGAAGTTGAAGAGGTTGAAGGGTGGCTTCAAGGTTGCTGGCTAATCACTCCAAAGTGTGCATCTGTAAAACAAGAACCAGCCACACAGACACAACAAAATACGAAGCAACGGCAGCACAAACATCATACACTCATACTGTCAGTGATGTAATAGCACACAGAAACCTGGGTGTCTATCCCTGTACCTGAACATGTGAGTGCCTGTGTTAGTGGTTGTATATGAGTGTATGAGTGTGAAAGTGTGCCTCTGATTGTCCTAAGTATGCCTATGTTTAAGTGCGCATATATGGGTGTGTAGGTGTAGTCCACATGACAGGGCCCCAGCGACCCGAGGCGACAGTGCACCCAGCCCCGCCAGGAGCCGGCCCCGCAGGCGCAGACGGAGCGCAGGATCCAATCCCCACAAAACCCAGAAGTCCACCCCTCACCGGGCATAGCCACCCCGCAGAAGATGGGTCGGCAGGCGCCAGCCAGCGGCTTAGAAGCCAGCAGACGCCCTCACCGCCCACCTAGCCACCCACCTGCCTACTCAACTTGTTCTTCTAAAAACGTTGAGGTCACTGGTTCTTACTAATCTCCATGATGAGATGGGTCATCTTGGCATTGAACACACTCTAGGCCTGGTTAGGTCCAGATTCTGTTGAGCAAAGATATCATCTGATATTGAGTCAAAGATTAAAACACACTTTCCATGTGTCTATATGTGAAAGTTATTTGTATGTCTAACACAAGATATTGTTTTCCATAGTCTTGTGTGTGTTGAGTGCTTGGACACATTCAAACCTGTGTACTTACCCAGGAGTGGGTAACACTGTTCTGTTGAACATAACTAAATAAACCAGTTGAATATAGTTTTTTAAAGGACCTTTAAAAAATAAATTGATCTAGCAACAAAAATGGTTTCACTATTATAACTTTTTTGTACTTGAATATATCATTCAAGTATCACAGCTTTATTTCTTCAAATCTGGTATTGAAGCCTATATAATGAGCCTTCTAAAGAATCACACGTAAGACAAGGTATTTCCACCACTGACATGACATTTACCAAAAAATAAATATTAAGCATAAATTAAATAACAAAATGATTCCGAAATTATTTGTTGAAAATTACTTCTAATAATCTCTGAAAATAATGCACCATTAAAATAATAAACCTTGTGCATACTATAAAGTGATTTGGCATTTAATGTAATATGGACAGGTACATTTTAGTCTACATTTGGCCTAGTGGTGCCACAGAAAAGCAAAATATATAAAACATATGTACAAACAAGATCCAAACAAGACCGTAACAGGTCCCTTGCTGTTACTGTAAGTCTGAAGAAGCAACCCAGAGACTTGTTCAGTCACAGGAAACTCTAATTGGTGTCAATCAATATCGCTTTGTCCTCACTCTCCGGCTATAATTGAACAGAACAACAGCATGTAAAACTCATAAATATCCCCTTGGAAGACTAGTGCAGGATGGATGGTGAACTGAACAACTCCCTTAAAGCTCATTAACTTCTTAATCGCCAAAACTGCAGCATAATGAGGATGAAGGATGACAGATCGCATCAGAGGGAGCTTTTGTGTGGATATTCCTGAACACAGTAGAACATGCCTTCTTCCTGTTTATATACCTTGACGTCAGTCATTTCCAGTGCCTATTGACCTCACGTGAACTGGCATGTGTGACAGTACCACCCCCTCCAAGACCGGCACCTGATGGTCCTGGCTGAGATGATACCCGGGGATGGTAGTTCTGATGAGGTCTGGGTCAAGGATTAACTGCCCGGGGACCCAGGATCGTTCCTCCAGGCCGTAGCCTTCCCAGTCTATGAGGTACTGGGTGCCACAACCACAGCACACGCAGGATCACCCTCGATGATCCTGGGCGGAGGGGGAGCCAGAGTGTGTGTGTTGGCTGGAGGAGGTTCCAAGGTCTGTTCCTGGCAAACTGTCACCGGAGAGGAGCCACGATGATGTGTGATGGCAGTACAGGCATGGGATCTGTCCGGGGACTCTCTGCCTGGTACTGGTGAGAGAGGGCATCAGCCTAGGTGTTTTTGGACCCCGGGCAGGACAAGATGTTGAAATTAAACTGTTCAAAAGCAGTGCCCACCGCACCTGTCTGGGGTTCAGCTGTTTGGCAAGACGGATTGTGAAGAGGTTTTAGTGGTCTGTCCAGACCGTGAATGGGACACTGCCACCCTAGAGCCAGTGACACAATTCTTCCAGAGCCCACTTGATGGCCAACAGTTCACGGCCCCCTACCCTGTAACGCTGTTGTGTGGGATTGAATTTTCTGGAAAAGAAATAACAGGGGTGTAATTTATGGTCTGGAATTTGTTGTGAGAAGACAGCTCCTACGTCCACATCGGAGACGTCCACCTCAACAACAAATGATTTTGTGGCATCAGGATGGAGAAGTAGAGGTGCAGAAGTGAAGAGCTGAGTTATTTCTGGTGCCTATTGACCTCACGTGAATTGGCGTGCGTGATGGCTGCATGTTATTCTTATTACATACAGTAGAGACCAGCAGGTAATACTGCATTATTGACCAGTCTAATAGTTTTTGTTCAGGGTAAATAAAGGTAAAGTACTTGCAGTCTTAAAAATCTAAAGCACCTTAAAACATATAAAATGGTATTTGATATAGGAAAATGCAACTCCCAAGAGGAGAATGAAAATAGGCCCAGAGAATGATTGTGCACAGGCCTGTAATGGATCAAAGCTTTCAGCTCATATATTCAAAGCTATATTAAATCACTTGCCTTTGTTATGATGAAGGACAAAATGTCAGAGCACTAATAGTCTGCTATAAAGGACGCAACAGTTTTTCTTCAAAATGCAAGTACCAGCACTTAACCAGCAGGAACACACTTTACACCAGGTGGCTAAACTGGCTCACCCCATGCGTCCTCACATGGAAAAACTGCCCACTCTGAGAAAAGTCAGCCCCTGAAAGGCTTTCATTAGTGCTGAGGAGTTAAATGGGGAGTGTCAAGCAGGGATAAATGTGATCAGACGCAATTAGGCATCAGGAGTGCTCAGGTAATTGTGCCATTTTTATCGTCAGAATGCTTTATTGCTCCTCGCCATGTGAAAAGCTGGAGTCTGCAAATTGCTGCATTAGGCTGGCTCTTGTCCCGCAGCCAGCATACTGTGGACTTATTAAAGCTCCATCAGTGTGGACACTCTACAGAAGAGTTGATGAATCGTCAGCTAAGCACCTCTCTTCACCTAGCTCTTTCAGTTTCCATCTATCGTCTTCTCTTTTCTCTCTCTACCTCTCCATTTATACAATAGAGCAAGTCAATACAAAGTGTCCAGAAAATGGCACATAGAGGTGTGCTGCATGGCAAAAGTATGGAAATGTTATTCATGGTGCACATTCGCCAGTCCTAAAGCATTGCTAAACACTGCTTACAGTATTATCTGAGAGGGGCCAACACAGACATCTGTTGGATGAGGATTGCTTGATGGAAGTGTTGGCCCGGATGAAGCTTCCGAAATTCAGCACCGCAGAATTGAATTGTATTTTGTATGGTGCTTCGTGTAGCAGTTATTTTTACAAAGTCACTTTACAGAGTTCAACGGTGTGGCTATGTGCGTGCTGATGGAAGTTTCTACTGTCTGGCAGTGGGTCTTGGCTTAAAAGGTTTTGTTGTAGTCAGTCAGATCAAAAGGCTCAAAAAAGACAATGGGAAGTAAATGGAGAATGAGAACAAGGTAATACCCGACAGGATACATTTAAATGGTGCCAGGATTACGATTATCTATGCAGATAATCAAGCTAAGTACTTTCTAGCCTATTTTGATTTTATTAACCTAAATTCTGGTAATCAAAAATATTGATTGATATTATTTAGTTATAATTTAAATTTTCCTGTTAACTTTTTATTAATTCTCTTCATAAAATCTTAATTGCTTGTTCTAAAGCTAAACATGAATTTGGGATGATTTTTTGTAATACTTACCTTGATGGACTTTTTATGATCAGATTCACTAGTTCTGTGCTAAACAGCAGGCCTCCAAGACCAGAGTTATGAACCTTTGGTCTAAAGTTTTCACTTGTCATCAGGAGACTGCAAAGTACGTACAGAAAGGCCCTAATTATTGGTATGTCATTGGCTGACACTAATGTCACTAATATAAATATCATCATTCTGCAGTTTCAGTCACATTCAGCAAAAACATAGAGCACTATCTAATTAATGAAGAATGTATTAATGAGGAATGGTCTGGGGGCTTCAGCATCGTTTAGTATTGTCCACTCACTGTTCCCCCAGTGAACTTGCAACCCGAACATTTGTGTCCACTCATTTATACTATATTAGCCATGATTACAAATGATCTCCCCAAATAGCACATTATATTTTGAATTTAGTTTATGAAAGATGGTTCCATTATTTGCAAGCACTCCAAGGAAAAATAATAGAGGACGTATTGCACTTTATGAGGATTGTCTGTCCCCACTAGGGGGCAAGAGCACGGCGCTCCCAACCCTGGACTATGACTCATTACATTATAAAAACAGACACTGGGGGACGTGTGAAGAGGAAATGAGATTTCCTTATTCTGTCACTGGATAGACAGGGTCAGTGGGAACAGAGCAGGCCAAGGTTTATAAAACCTTAATTTTTCTGCTTTCAACAGTCATCCATCACTCTGTGTCTGGAGGTGTTTAACATATGCTACAAATATCCTAATCTTACTTATCCTGCCTCACAGCATACATTAAATGAATGTAGACCCGATAACAAATGTCTAGCTCTACTTTGGCTAACTTTCTTGCCAGCACTTCACTGACAATGATTTCAACCCATGGATTTCCCAAGATTCTTGGTTCCTTCTGTTTTCCCTGTTCGTTTGCCTCCTTTCTTTTTGTACTGGCACACAAGTCTAAGCAACAGTGTATTGTTTATATTGTGAAATTGAAAAACTAATCAGAGGAAGGCCAGGATTCATTCCACACGAAAACTGCATAATTTCCCACCACTTGGGGCACTATAAAACAAGCCTTTCATTTTAATTTCCACTCAGGGCTCCAGGCTGCGAATTGAGCTATGGTGTTTTTACAGTTTCTGTTTTGGAAGAATATTAGCTCAACATGTGATGGCTATAGTGGCCCAGCTCATGCAGACAATGACAGCACATTTTAAATAGCACTAGTCACAGCAAGGCCCTCCTGTATTCTGCCCTAACTGGATAAAAGCACAGTTTTCCATGGCCACTGCTTTGCCCCAAGCACTGCTCTGCCAGCATGTACCCAAGAAAAGGTGTGAGCTGACTGCAATCGCGAGAGAAACAGCAGTACAAAAATGGGCCTGAGCAGTACTGAGCCTGTGCTCTTCCGTTTATCGCATTCACTGTAAATATAAACTCCCAATTCCTCAGCAGGCTATCTTTTGAATTTATCCGTAGCAAAAAATCCCACTGTATGTTGGTGGGGACATTTCAAGAGATGGTATAAAAAAACAGATCAAATTACATAGTGCAAACCAGGGGAAACAGTAACTGAAGAATTGAATTGTACAGCCATGATATAAGGAGAGGTCAGAATTAACCCACGAAAGATCATCAGAACAGACAACATACTTGGCTCTGTGGTCGGAGGATGTGCAGAATGGATAGCAGACGTTCACACAGATATTGTCTCTTTGACAAGTGCTTCTAAGTAACCAAGATCACCTCTAAGCAGTGTGTAGCACATACCTTTAAAAAAGTAATTAGTTACAGTTACTAGTTACTTCTCACAAACAGTAACTGAGTTACATTAGTATAAAAGTAACTAATTACCAGGCAAAGTAACTATTGCGTTACTTAAAAAAAATCTATACAACTATAAAATAAATAT
>JBBJLR010000024.1:8199619-8218960 GCA_037577145.1 Brachypetersius gabonensis
ACACACACACACACACACCCCAGAGAAAGAGAGGTCCTATGGCTGAGAGAGACGCTGCTCACATGAAAACCGCTTCAGTTTTCTCAGTTATAGTAACACGCATTTTATTGTCAGTAACAGTAACGCCGTTGTTACTGAAAAAAGTATCGGCGTTTATTTATAGCGCTGTTATTCCCATCACTGCCCCTAAGCTCAAAAAATCTTTGGTATTGTGCCTCAACTACTAAGGTCCCATGGCAATCACACCCATTATAATGAAATGCTTTAGGAGACTTGTCATGAGGCTCACTGACCTGTCAAATGGCACAAAGACCTACTTGCTACCCTCACTGAACCCCCTACAATTTGCATATCATCCCAAATATACAAATAGTCTAAAAACTACTTCACCTCTACCATCTAGATAAAAATACCACATATTACATTGCAGCTGGTAGTCTAGTGGTTAGGGCGTTCACCCTGCGATCAGCAATTTGATTCCCAAGACTACTAAGCACCTCTTAGGTACTCTTGAGTAAGGGACCATCCCCACACACTGCTCCCCAGGCACTGTGTTCCTGGCTGTCCACTGCTTCACTTGGTGAATAAGTTAAATACAGAGGAAGAATTTCATGCTGTTCACATGTGACAGAATGGTCAAATTCATTTTCTACTTTAGAATGCTGTTCTCAGATGTCAGTTCAGAATTCAACACCACAATTCCTCAGTCTCAGTCATTCAGGATCAGGAGCAAAATCTCCAATCACACATAGAGATCATCTTTTTTAACACTTAATTTTTTTCAGGTTTACATTTACACACATTATCAAGTAACTGCACAACTTATCAGCCATGCCCTACTCCAATTGAAAGAGCCCACCAACACAGCAGCATAAAACACAAGACAGACATTAACTGCAAATCAACTATATGGTTGATAGCAAAATACAGGAGTATTTAATAAAAAAAAATACATTCAGTAGAATAACTGAATAAATGTCTTTATATTGCTTTAGACAAATTTAGTAGTACCTTTATTGTGACAGAGCCATAGCCACAACTGATGAACAATTCCAATAGGCTGTATCATGCGCAATTCTCCATATCAAATAAACAGTGCTTTTGCCCAGTGTTTTTCTTAGTATATAAATAAACCGTACCCTAATGTACATACAATGCAAGTTCTTTAGCCTGATATTCAAGCACATTATGCAGACATCTGCCACAGTAGACTTTGTTACTTCTCATATCCGTTAAATAATGACATGTTCACAGCTGGCCAAGAAACAACTGAGCAGCAAATTGTCCAAATATTTATGGTCCCAATTCCAGTATGGTTTATCAAATATTAAGGAATATCTGCAAATCAATGTGGACATAATGATCTTTAATCCCACAAACACTGCTTCATCGAAAATATAATGTGCTGCAGCACAGAACTTTTGTTCTCCTCGCAATCCTGCCTTCAGCCTTTTTAGGTCAAAAAGTGTACCTAACCCTGCAAATGTGCCGCACGTTCATATTTCGTAAATGCCAGGGAGGCACCTTTATAAACAAGTGCAATCAGGAGATCAGTGCGAAAGCTCAGGTAGGTCTGCATAACATTCTGACTCAGACAAATTCACATCAACTAGAGCTTCTTCATCTTCCGCAGTTTCCTTTGTGACTTTTCCATCAGGACTTGCTTACAAAGAGGTAACACTAGACCAGGTGTACACTAGGTGCACTCTTTAAATCCACCTTCAAAGGAGAAATAATTACTTCAGAGAATGGATTTATGGGTGTGCTTGATGTAACTGGATTTTAACTATCATAGAATCCAACTTTTGTAGTCTAAAATAAACAGCTCACATGCTGGACAATACTACACTAATGCCAAGGCATCACATTTATATGCCGCTCTGCACCAGAAAACCTGCATCACTTCACTTATTACAATTTCAATTACAAAGGATTAGCAAGCGTTCTCAGTCAGCACATAGTGCACGCTGTCAGCCTGATTACAGATGAGGGATGTGTGAGCAACCATTGCACTGACACACACACACACACACACACACACACACACACACACACACACAAATAGGCAAGTAAAGAGAACAGAATTGGGGGCCGTGTTGATAAAATTCAGTATTGCAATATTTACCCAGTACTCAATAACACAATAACACTAAATCATGTTTACACTGGGTACATTATTCACATTTTGTTGCTTCGCAGCCTGAAAGGAAGACTCACAAAAAAGCCATTTTTCCAGCTGTCTTTACCCAAAACAGCTTAAAGCACCCAAGGAAAAGGTATGATAGCTGTATTTCCGATTAAAACACTCCAGAACAACCATTTGCTTTAATTACTGCCTTAAGCAGTATCTTTTGGGACACTTCACTACCAGCTTTGCTCATCTGTGCAATATGTTTCCATTCGTATTACAAATCTGTTCATATCCAGTCCATTCCACAGATATTCAAAAGATCCAGGGCTCTGACTAGGCCATGCACAGGCATTCACATTTCCTTCTTCAGCCACTGTAAGGTCATCTGACCATAAGCACTTTTCCCCACTTGGCTTCAGGATTTTCAATGTGTGTTTTGGGAAATCTTAATTGAGACTTGAGGACGCTATTCTTGAGGACTGGCAACCTTTTTCCATGCAACCCTTCCATGCAAGCCACATTTTTGGAGCACTAGTAATGCTGTTGTCACATGCACACAATGACATCTCTTTACAATAAATTCCTGTAATTGTTTCAAAGCCTCTTAGACCAGTTTACGCTTTGTTCCTCCATCCAGTTTGGAGGGTTTGTCTGATCTGGGGAGCGATCTAGAAGTTCCACTTTCACTTTACTTTACTCCTGGGGACTGATAAACACCTTTTGTATCCATCTCCTGATGTGCCTGTCCACAACTTTATTTCTGAAAAATGTTGGCAGTGCCCTGCCCCCACAGTTGATTGGTTTTTGTGGCACTACCAAGCACTGGAATGCTCCAGGAGTTTTTTTGCTTCACTAATCAGAACAAGTGGAAGCCAATTAGCTTGGTGTTAGTTATAGTTATGATTAGTTATACCTGATGGAGTTAACTATTTTTTTGGAGGAGAAGGGTTTTTCTTACCCATCTTAATGCTTCCTAACCAACAGTACATTGTGGTCTATGAATGTCTTAAAAACATGACTGACTTTGTGCTGACTGAGCTGGTTTGCTTTCTTCTATGAAAATGACATGCAAGAAACCAGATGGAACAAAAACCCTCATAAAGGAAACCTGCTGTTTGTATATTTTGAACTTGTTACAAAACTATATATTGACAAGTAAAATAAGTTTAAATCTAGTTAGTGTATCAAACGTTTCTTATTACAAGAATTACTGTTTAACCCGTTTATGCATTTTAAATGTTATTAAATTAATAGCTTTTACTTTTAATAGCATGACTGTTTCTAATTCTATCCTGCTGTATCCCATCTTATTCCAAATGCTTGTTTCAAGATGAAATGCAGATCATTTACCTATTTACCAGTGTCAGGGTAGGTAGAAATGGTTCATTCTGAAATAAATAAATAGATGAATAAAAATTCCATTTAGATTTACTAACCATGCTTGTCATGGGAACCAGGTGTAGTGATGTCTACAGAGCAAATATAAATCCCCAATGAACCTACAGTGACACTCAAACATTTACATTTAAAGCCATTAGGTCAGTATCATCTCAAAACATAATGATTATCATCAGGCACTGTATCAGGCTTATCATCAGGCACAACCATTTCATTTCATTTCTTTGTGAGGCGGGTTTTAGAGGCGTTAAACTCCTGTGAATTAGTTTCCATAATAACACAATTCTAACTTTGTGAGAATTTTAAATTAAGCATGATTTTAATTACATAATGATAACTTAACTGTTCATAAAATGTTGAATACTCTGTTGAATATACTCCTTTAAACCATTTTGTGTGGGAAGATGAACCTCATAATGCAGAGCTTGTGTCTAGCATTCAGTATTTTTAGCAGTTAACAGTCATAATTATGCAGAAAATTTTATCTATGAAAAAAGTAGAAATCAGCCCCCTGCACCATCTAGACTGTAAGCTTATTTAAATTTTTTAGCTTGTTTTATGGACACAACCTCAGTCATTTGTGCACATTTGTCAGATTGTTATACTATTTTACTCTTTATTCTGTTTCCTAGTTATTGGACTCAGGACCTATTCTGAGTTATATTTGACTGCATGCTGCATGTGCACGCACAACATCTTCCTGCACTGGCACAGTAATGTTTCCAGGTTGAGTCTTTTAAGAAGGCTCCAGTCCAGCTACTTGCAATTAGCTTCATTATGACCATAACACTTAATTCTGAAGCTATAAAAGAGCCTTAGGATTTTGTACTCTACTGCACGGCTGGAACACACAACAGGCTGTGTATGCACATTCACCTCAAGCTAAAACATGCCAGCTCAGACAACACAGCCCTTGACCTAGATCACCCTGAATCACATCATTAGCTCACAGGTAATACGAGATACATGCCCACACAACCTATATAGCAGCGGTGTTGGTGCTGAGTAATGTATTAGAGAAGGATTTGGCTGCATGTGTAAAGAGAGGCTGTGCAGTTTTACCATAAGAGAAGCAGCCCAGTGAAGTGCATTCTGGCAAAGTACACACTTCACATGGCAGCTTTCTAGTTTGAGTTTGTGTGTATAGTCTCCTGCCTCTACCTTTGCAGTCCACACTCTCTAAGGCACTGAGGTAGAGGCTGGGTGATTAATGTGACTTAGTTACATCTGAGCGTAAACACATTAAGACAAAGTAAAGGTCCTCTGGGTGTCCACCATGCAAACAGTGTGAACTAATTAGTGCTTTTCACAGCACGCTGTTTGGATTGCACTGCTATAACCTGTCAGGCCAGAGCTGCATGATACTACAGGAAGGAGAACAGCAGAACAGACGATAAACCACTGCTATGTATTAACTACATCCAACAGGCAAGAAGATGTAGGGTAATACAGTAGGCCAGGCCACACACACACCTCAACTCACCTACATATTAAGCAGAACGCCATTCAGTTGGACTCAAATCCAATCAGTTTTCCACCACTCATCTCTCAAACATTCTCTGCTGCTAATATTTTAAAATTGGCCTTAGATTGTATGGGATATGGGACCAAATGGCTCCCCTGAATCCATGGCAAGGGAATATTAATGTTCTGACGAGTCACCAGGGGAACAAAATGTTCCAGACAAGGTAGTCATTTTTGCCACAATGACTGAGAAATTAGAAATGATAAGAACGAGGCTGTATAGAGAAGTCACATTCAACTATTTCCCTTTCAAATATCAGTCATGTAAATGGGAGCTGGAGCATAAAAAGAGGTCAAATTCTACTCAAAGCCAAGAGAAGACGCAAAGTACCTCTACACTTTCTTATTCAGTTTATATGACGTCAGTTTGATGTATCTTATTAACACAGAAAGAAACTAATTAAGAACATATACCATGTAAATATCAGACAACTTTTCTAAACCCCTCCATCACAATCACACAAACCCATCAGTATTTAATTCGACCACTTTTTACTTTGTACACCTACTGCAACTTTAACTCTTTCATCTTTCCCACTTTACACCCAAACAGTGACAGCTATATACTCCCAACAAAAGTTGTTTCTACAGCTACCCAAACAGTAGTTGCCTCACATGTTTCTGTTTCATAGAATCTAAAATGGTAAACCATTAGCCATCAGAAGAGATTAGTGGAATAGACAATAAGTGACAAATTTCTGTTACAAAAATGAAAAAAGAAAATGGGTCCATGCAGGACAGCTACTGCTGCTTCAGATAAAAATATCAAAAATCCACTAGTGTTTGTCAACCCTCCCACAAAAAGATGTAGATGTAGGCTGTGTAGGTGTTCACCTGCATAGGTGTAGGTGTTACTGAAGGAAAATATAGCATTTTTGCACTACAACTCAAAATGGATATTCAAAGTTAGGTTTTATGGACTGATATATATTTACTCATGTAATAACATTACTTGGCTCTGAGAAGAAGGAGAAGCAGGAAAAGTAAAATCCTGAATTGCATGAAGCTGACTGAAAGAATAACAAAAAGGCCATAAAGTTGACAATCAAGGTAGAAACAATCTACTATTTATAATCTAAAATATAAATCATTATTTACCTATACGGTGGTAGGTTAATCACTCACAATGATAAAAAATTGTCCCTACGTTGCTTGCATGAGAAGCTGTGCGTAAATTCGACTGGTAGTGAATACTGTCAGACAAATTAACTCATTTTTCTAGATATTATACTTTCGTTTTATACCAATCAAAAAATTGACTCTTCTTTTCATTATATTATTTCATAATAATGGAGCCATCAAAATAGTTATTAATTTCAAGAGCTACAGTGGGGAAAACAACTGCTGAATTCTTAAGCATACTGACAGTCACTGCAAAATGAACCATCACAAATTTATGAGGTAGTTTCATTTTATGGAGAGAGACACAATATAAACCAAAATCAAGAAAAAACATGCTACATAAAAGGTATAAATTGATTTGCATTTCATTGCGTGTAATAAGCATTTGATCTCCTCCAACCCAGCCAGACTTCTGGCTTCCATAGACTGGTTGTGTGTCCATGTTACACACAGATTACTATCAATCTATCAATTAGACATTCCTGATCTTCACTCGTTATGTGTATAAAGCACACCTGTCCACAGAATCAGGTCTTTCCATTCCAACCTCTCCAGCACCATGGGTAAGAGTAAAAATCTGCCAAAGGACATCAGGGACAGCATCAAACTTGGTAAGAAGGTCACAACTGTTGGTGCGGTTATTCAGAAATATAAAATGACCATCAATTGTCCACAGTCTGGAGCTGCATGCAGTATCTTGCGCAGTGGCGGTTCTAGACCAAAATTACCAGGAGAGTCGAGGTGAGGCCAGTGTATTATTAGCGAGGCACATAACAGCAAAACAGGTCAATTATTTTATATCAGCTTTTTATTTATTTTCATTATAGTCCTTTTTCACAGCATGAAATCACACTATCTTTTAAAATCATGCTGTCATCTTTTCACTGTAATGGGGAAGAGAAATAGAAAGTTAGTGCATTTAGAACTCCAGCTGTTAGCTTTTACAACCTAAGTTTACAATTCGTGCTGCTGGTCTTCAGGTTGCAGATAACAGCGCACGTGTGTAGCGCTTTAAGCATTCAGTCTAGAACACCAGTAGCATTAGTTCCGTTCTTTGAACCAGCGCATGTCGTTGGCTGTTCAGTGCAGGGGCCATAACAGGGGCCAGAAGCAATTCTACAGGGGCCCTGGCCCATGATGGCCCCTGTCTAGAAATGACGGGATTCCGCGCCGGCCCAAATTTACCATCAGCCCACCGAGCAATACCCAGTATGCCCGATGGCAAGTCCAGCCTTGTTGCTCTGGAAGGCACAGTGAACATTTAAACGATTCAGAGAAGGCTTGGGAGAAACTGCTGTGGTCAGATGAGACCAACATTGAGCTCTTTGGTATCAAAAGTGTGACTCGCTGTGTGAGGAGGAAGAGAAATGCTGAGTATGACCTGAAGAACACCATCCCCACAGTCAAGCATGGAAACATTATGCTTGGGATGACTTCACCCTCAGCCAGAACACTGAAGATGGGTTGTGGGTCTTCCAGCAGGACAATGATCTAAAACATACTGCCACGGTAGCAAAGGAGTGGCTAAAGAAGAAGCACATTAAGGTCCTGGAGTGGCCTAGCCAGTTTCCAGACCTCAATCCTGTAATAAATCTGTGGAGGAGCTAAAGGTTCGAGTTGCTAAGCAGCAGCCAAGAAACCTAAAGGATTTAGAGAGTTTCTGTAAAGGGGAGTGGGCCAAAATCCCTCCTGAGATGTGTGCAAACCTGGTGACCGACTACAAGAAACGTCACTGCTGCGCTCGCCAACAAAGGTTTCTCCACCCAGTACAAAGTCATGTTTTGCTTGGAGATCAAATGCTTCTTTCACTCAGTTAATTGCAAATAAATTTATAAATGACGTTTTTTCTTGATTTTTGATATTCTGTCTCTCTCCATAAAAACTAAACTACCTCATAAATTAGAGACTGCTCATCTTTTGTAAGTTAGCAAACTTAAAATTTCAGCAGGGGAAAAATAATTTCCCCCACACCTTTCATCTGCACCATGGCTTTCAAAATACATGTTAGAAAAACTATTTGGGGGCACCTGGTGGCCTAGTGTTTAAGGCATACGCCCTGTGATCAGAAAGTCCAGGTTCGATTCCCAAGACCGCTAAGCACCTCCCGAATGGGTTAAATGCAGAGGAAGTATTTTGTGCTGTTCACACTGTGTGCTGTGGTGTGTTCACATATGACAGAATGATCACTTTCACGTTCACTATTTCTCTGCTGGACTGTATTTATCATTTAGAAAGGGATTGGTTGCCTAATGGGACTACTGTACACTAACAATATTTTAGATTTCAGGTTGGCCACTGTTCATAATTGTCGAGCTAGTTTAAGTGCATAACTGTGATTCTGATACTGTACTGTGGAAACAGCCTTAAAATAGTATGGGTGAGAGGCTTGACATCCTCAAGCTTTTAGTGGTGGTTAAATCAAACAAAGGACCAGAGATGCAGGAGAGGAACGCTGAGCTGACACTGTTCTAAACCCTGCAGGGTGGTGAGCTCAGAGGGCCCAGGGCTTTTGCATTAATAATGAAAATGGGTCCTGCTGATTGGCTTTCCATTCCACCAGACAGCTGAAGTATGCTGTGTTTCAATAGCCCTACAGCCGTGATTGATTTGCCACCCATTATTAATTGATGAGGGTTAAGACTTTGATACGGCCTCTTGCTTTGTAGACACAAATAACAATCTACCCTACATAATGCACCGCAATGAAACAAGACGAAAGCTTGCTTATTTCAACATATACATTACAGTTTTATGATCAGTAAATGGTAAGTCCACAAAGAAATAAGTTCAAGACTTACTGACAATATAATTTATAAACATACATGTGTATGTATATATCATAATATGTACCATATTGTACATCAGATCATTTTCCATCCTATTCCATTTCCACAGTCGTCTGTGTTGCTCTTCTGGATTCAAGGTTGCTAATGAATTAGTAATATTCCCATTTATCATACTGCTAATGTTTTGATTTTACATCACATAACTGAAGGACGGGTGAATGGAAAATGTACCAAAACATTCTTGATAAAAATCTGCTGCCTTCTGTCAGCATGATGAAGATGAAACGAGGGTTCATGTTTCAGCAAGACAATGATCCCAAACTCACACACAAGGAAACTCAATTGGCTTCAGAGAAAGAAAATAAAGTTGCTAGAATGTCCATCACCTGACCTGAATCCTGTAGAAAATTTATGGATTCAGGATTTTAAGACTGTTTGTGTGGAAGAATGTGCCAAAATCACAACTGAGCAATGCATGTAACTAGTTTCTCCAAACACGTTTCTTGAAGCAGTTATCACCAACCTTTATATGAAGTATTAAATAAATTTCCGCAAGAATGTCCATTTTTTACACATAAAAAGAATTAACTTTAAAAGAATATAGAATAAAAACAAGAGAAAGCAAGTGCAGGGGTAGCTACAGTGCAATTGGTATACCCCTAAAAAAAAAATGTCAGTTGTGGTGTGTGTCTATATATAGCATCTGCTGGACTCCAGCAGAACAGTTTAAGCTAACTTAAGATAAATATCTCTACTGCAAGATAGATACTAATGGGAATGTGTAAGCTGTGGATAATAGTGATGCTCATTTCATTTAAAAAACATATCCTTCCTTGACACTTGCTGCTAAAGATGCGGCAAAAGCATGCATTCAATCAATCAGTGGACAACACTGAATTGAGAATGAGCATTTTATGCATGCCCTCTGATGCAGCTGCATTGTTTGAAAACCAAAAGACAGCAAAATACCAGCACCACCTGGTCGAGCATATTCCAGCTCTAGTCTCATTTGTAAAGTTTTTTACATGGATACAGTCATTTTTCTTTACTTCATTTTTTGTTAAAAATATCATGGCACTTAAAAATAAGTTTCTGGGGTTTTGTTTTATTAAATTTTAGCATCAGAAAGTAGGCTACCATGCTTATGAATGCTCTACTGTCCCTAATGCAGTACACAGCAATACATGACTGATAGCAATACAAAATACATCACTGACTCTAAATTCAGAAGCTTACTACATCAGAAATGTATCACAAACAGATGGTCCTGCACCAATATAGCTCTCTATGAGCAGGTTTGGAAGCCCTGGACATTTGAATGTCCCATCACCCCTTAGCGCTGGTAATCACAAGAAAATATTTTGCCAGAAGCTGAACTATGAATCGCTTTCAAGGAGAAAAAAAAAACACCCTGCAGAACCTCATTGGCAAATAAAATCTGATTTTCCCCCTTTAAATAATTTTATATTTGTATGTGATTAAATAAAGCACTTTTGTCCAGTGCTGACTGTATAAAAGCTTAAAATTAGTGAGCTAAAGAATTGTAAATATCGGGCTTTACTTCTCATCATCTCAACTGTGTCAAAGCTCATTCAGTTCAAACTATTTTATATGGTACTCTCCAAAGCATAAGCAGAATTAGTATATACCTGGGCATTCATAGACAATCTCCATGAAGTTAATGTAGTAAAGTCTATTATCTACATAATTCATGAAATCTCTACAGTACTGTTGAACAAGAAAAGCATATTGGAGCTTTAAAGAGATGCTGTCCAGAATGGGGAGGGCAGGATCAGGCATCAGCTACAGAAAAGGTTGTGTATACCTGCATATTTCCAGATTTTCACATTTTCTCCATCTGGATTCACTCGGTCAGCCCCAATGAGCAGACATCTACATGTCTTACACTGAGTCATCACATACTTTCTCCAGAAAATAGCCCCAAGAGTGTACAGAGAACACTTAAGCCCAACATTTACAATCCCCTCAGCATTATCACAGCCACATGGATTAGACCCAATCCATTAGAACAAACTTTTCAAAGAGTAACATAGCACATATCGTATGACTGCACTCAGACAAAACAGAGGAGGATCCAGAAGCTAAAAGTTCAGGTTCTTGCCTAGTGCCTTCAAGATGTCTTGGTTTGAAGCAAATGAGGGTAAGGAGGATTCCCTCCCAGCTGGTCTGAGCAGTTTGAGAGACCACAGTAGAAGCAGCAATTGACATGATTAAACAGTGAGAAAGTAAAACTTTCATAGCATAGAGCTGGAACTCACCACAGCACAAGACCTACAATACATGGTTACAGTAAACTACTAGGTCAAGAAGCTTGTAGTATTCACCATGATAATCAAATACCTTATTGTGTTTGTAGACAACTAATTAACGCATCCAGCTACAAAAGTGTATTTACTACTGTCAAAACAATGTCTGACATTAACCAGCTACTCACAACCATTTCATGTAGTAGCATTATGAGCTTGCTTTTAAAAGCACTGTTGCATGCAGTTCTGTTTACCAAAAAGAAGCATTTCTATTCAAATATTACTATGCATGCTTACCATACCCTAACCAACTGGGGTGGGGGGAGCTGAATTTCCCCCTTAATGGCCATAAGAATCTTTGCACTCAAATTTGCAACAAACCAATCTTTTTTTTAAAAAAAGCCATCCTGTAGAATCAAGAGAAACAGACCTTAGTATCCAAAATGTTTCCAATAACCAAGTCAAAATTTACCATGCCTCTAAGAATGACTTGGTCATCTCATCCTTCACATTTAACTTTTAATTCACATTCACATTTTATACATTTTATACATTCACACTTTATACTGGCCAGGCTGCTAGACAGGTAGCAGTGTAATGAATTAAACTCAATGCTCTATACAAAATGTATTTGAACTACTAAGAAATTAACCAGCACTTTCACATTGCATACATACACTGCTAGAACTTTATCACAAAAAACATTTGCTCAAATTATAGCTATATATAATTTTAGTATGAGAGGACAATAGCAAAAGCATATTTGACCTTCCCCAATTTAACCTGAGGAAACCTTGCTAAAAACACAAGTAGCCCCCTGCACTCAAAATCAGTCAACATCGAACATGCCTGCTTGTACAAGCTACAGACAAAAGGAGCTGCTGGCTTGCATAAATGTGGTAAGCAAATAAGCTTACACATTCAAAAACAGAGGCCTACCCCAAACAAAAAAAAAGGAATGTCATACCAGCTTCATATTAAAAAGAGACCATACCAATCCACAAGTTTGGCACCAGAATCACGTCATCTACCACAAGACGTGCCATCACTGACTTTATTCGGCAGACACCAGTTCCCTTTGTGAAACCAATACCCAAGAGCCATTTGAGCTAGTGTTGTATAAAGACCACAAAATCATGTTTCAGGGTCTCAGCGTGAACTAGCACCGCCTTTCTGGGAGCAGTATGATAAGACTTCAGAATCACAAATACAGACTTCATATAGCAATGTATTCAGATATATGGTCCATGATGAAGTTTACAAACGCATTAGTAGTCATGCTGGTTCAACATTCAAACTGGTCTTAAGACACCCCCTAGTGGCAGTCTGCTCACATGTGTATTTACACTAACTGACTTCACACTTCAGCCTTTAAGGCAGGGTGCAGAGATCTACCAAAATCAAGCTTATCTTTGAAACTGTTACCCAGGCATGCTACTTTACTTAAACCACGGTCACTATGGCAATGTTCATCACAAACACGTTACAATAATGTCATGTTCTCATGCAGTTCATCCATCACCACAGACACTTCTTCAGTATACACACCGAGTCAACATTTATTTGCTTGCTTTATTTTCCATTTGAGAGAGGTGAAATCACAAAAGGTTCTTCCCAAACATGTTACTCAGTTACTTTGAAATACACTGCCCTTTTATAATACATGAGCAAAAGCTTAATTTAAATTTACATTTCAAGCAGTTTGATTCACTCAGAACAGAGAAAGGCAATCAATTCCAAGACCTCTGCTGGTTTGGCACCAATTTGACCCAAAAAGTTGCATTAGGCCAGGGCTGGAAAATCCTCTGGGTCATCCGGATTTGGAGCCTGAGGGAATAAAAGGCCAACTCAGCTAATGTGTAAGGCACCAACTTGCAGCTCAAGGACCAGAACAGTATTTTAGACGTTTACCCACATAGAACATACACATGTTAATCTGTCAAATGTGACATTGCACAGCCCAAGTGTCACTGGCCCCAGCACAGCACTGAGCTTCACAAGTCACAAGGGCAGCAAGACTTTTGCACTGCTTTCCTGTTCCAAATCAAACTTTTAGATAACAGCTACATTTCAGTGAGGGCAATCCAAGCTTACCATCTGAGCACAGCAAAATAAAGAATGGCAAACAAAATTAATGAAGGCTGGCAAGGGTCCTTTCTGCTATAAAGGAGCATGACAGTTATTGCCATTCCCATCAGAAATATGCAAAACCATGCATCTTTGTCTCCAGTTGAAACTGTTCACCAATGCTATTCATAGAGAGTCAAGTTAGGGTTGTAGTGAAAATCAATAACATGACATCATGAAAATTAACCTGAATCTGACAAGCTTACCGCTTCAGTTTTTTCCAGCGTTCTTGGGGTAGTAGCTGCCCCACTACCACGCCCCCTTCGCCCACCTCTTCCACCTCGAGAGGGCCGGTCCAGACTACCAAAGTTTATCTCCAGCTGAAAGGTGATGTCATTAACAGGACGACGAGAGGCCACACCCTCATTGATTTCATTGCCTTGCTCCTAATCAAGTAAATAAGTGAACACACAAAGATTAACAACTGACTTGCTAGTGTACATATGACTAAATTATGAAGACAATGCAACTTGCCTCAACGCATTTAGATTTGTGAATCACCATAGCCTTAGAGGGCATCCTGGTATCTGCCTTTCGGATGTTAAACTCTGTCTTGGGCCTGCTTTGCTCTTGCAGGGTCTTCCATTCATCCAAAGACATCTCTATGGCAACTTCAATCATTTCTTCAGTCACAACAGGCCTGCATGAATAAGATCTCAAATGCCTTCTGCAACTCATTTGCCATTTGTCATGTTAACATTTTCTGCAAATGCATCAAAACATACATGTTCTCTCCAGAGGTCTCTGTTGCATCTACTTCTTCACCACTTTCATTAGGCAAGTCATCGGTCGCTGCACTGCTAAATCAAATGAAAACTGAGTTGCATCAGCAAGCTAAAACCAACAAGCGCTTCAATGGCACACAAACTACACCACAAGATCACCACCCTAGAGGATCCCTCAAAGACCCCCAGTTACGAGATCCGTTGCCTCTCCTCTTCTCCTCAGGACGAACACTCCTGAAAATCAACAAATTTCAAATTCAGTTGGCAATGGGCCAGGCAAGAGTACTCAATCAATAACATTAAACAATGCCTCCAAGATTAGCCATGAAGTGACTGACTAAAGAGATTGCTACACACAAAGCTGGAGATTAACACCATAACTGGAAACATTCTATTCTTACGCTTTGTCACTACCACTGTGGCGCTCAAACTCCCGCTTTCCCCTTGGATCAAAGCCATCAGTGGATCTGGGATATCCACCACCTCGAAGCCCACGTCCCCTTCCACCTCTTCCTCGTCCAGCTCGGTCAAAAAGCTCTACAGGCCTATGAAGGGGTTCACATTAGAAACAAGAAATCAGTACTGAAACGACAGACAAGATGGCACCCCTTTTTTACTCCCTCATTAACTTGAGACCTTTATACACTTTAAAAGTCCCATGCACTTGTCACAAATCTTAATAATCTGCTAAACTAGGAAAGCATACTTACATTACAGAGTTACATAAATAAGTACATCAAAATGTTTCATGCTGATCCAGACACCATTGCAACATGCCTTGTTTGACCAAACATGTACAGAGTAACACAAACAGTCACTTAAACACAACCATATTTTCCAAACAAAAAAGGTGCCTACGCTTCACTTCGTGTTACGTGAGGAACTGAGGAGTTTAATTAAACTGCTAACTCTTTTCTAACCAAGACACAGCGTTAATACTCATGGTAACCACAGAACCAATAAAAGTAAAAAAAACCCTTACTTTTCGATGGAGTATCCCAAGGAATAGTCGCCCTCCCTGAACTTGGTTTCATTGTAGACACGTCTCTCCCCTTTCTCCTCAGGCTTATTGCGCACAGGCCGTGTTTGGCCTGGTTTAAGAAAAGTGATTAAAACATTCACAAAAACACACAAATTGGTTAGAGTCAGCTGTATGAAAGGAAGGAAATTCTTTCTACGCAAAAAAACATTGAGTCGTTTCACAGCATGCTACACAACTTTAACTTATAGTTCATAGGTGCTGGCACACAATCAATTTGTTCAATTCACAGGTGCGAGACTAAAAACGGAACAAATCACTAAAGCTGCCCACGCGTACCTGAAACAGCCTTTGGTAGGTTTGAAACACTACGGTCACTGGCTGCAGGGTGGATCTTCTTCCCAGACTTTGCAGGGGGCTTTTTGGGCTCGTCTTTTTTCTTTCTCTCCTGCTGCACCTGTGTCTGGTACAGAACGTCGAAGGGGTCTGACTCGTCGTCCAGAAGCCCCCCGAAGCGGTTGGCCACAGCACATCCGTATTCGTTGTCCAGCATCTCATCAACCAACTCCTTCATTTTAGCAGTACTGGAGGCGCAATATGTCTCAGAAAAACTCACCACCGAGGGGAGTAAATAAATACGCAATGACCGTGTACAGCTTCAGACAGCCAGAGACTAACTAATAAGAAGCTCTGGAGAAGTTTCCTGAGAACGTGAACTTTACTGACGGAGAGATAAATCTGTCATGTTCCCTCAAGGTCCTGCATCTAATGACGCTAAATTTATAGGAGCTCAAACTCGACCCAGGCCGGGTTAATTATAAGGGAGGGGCTGTGATTGGATAATCGTGGCATATTAGTGTCGTCATTAACCAATCAACGTCCTCTAGGTCTAAAACCAAAAAAATGTTTGAGGTTAGCCAGATAAAATAAGGTTTGGACAAGTTTATGTTTGCTCAGTAGGAATGTCCAGTAGGGATGTTTTTATCTCATACAGGGCAGGTTTGAGTTCAGGCCCAAGGCATCGCCATTCAGTAGTACTCAATGCGAAGAAAGGGGTATCCTAGGTCACCGTTTCTCTTCTCACAATATATGTGTGCAAAATAGCCTAAATAATGTTTGTTTCAATGCACAGTACACAATTCCTCTTTTAACACCTCAGCCTGTGTATCAAGATTGCAGCTTGTTGAATAACACTCTGATCAGATTTGTCTTTTGCTGACATTTTAGCGACTCATCTGCTTGTAGTCAGACTGCAATACTTGAACAAACTGCTACATTTGTAAAACTTCACAAAGAACACAACAGTGACCTATATGTACAGTGGGTGAAGAATTATTTCATCCTTTACTGAAGTAGTTTTCTGACTTACAAAAAAATGTATGAGGTAAAAAAAAAAGGTAGTTTCATTTTTGTGGTGAAAATATCATTTTTGGAATATCAACCAAAAATCAAGAAAAACATGTTACATAAAAGTTATACATTGATTTGCATTTCACTGAGTGAAATAAGTACTTGATCTCCAAGCAAAACATGACTTTGTACTGGGTGGAGAAACCTTTGTTGGCGAGCGCAGCAGTGATGTTTCTTGTAGTCGGTCACCAGGTTTGCACACATCTCAGGAGGGATTTTGGCCCACTCCCCTTTACAGAAACTCTCTAAATCCTTTAGGTTTCTTGGCTGCTGCTTGGCAACCTGAAGCTTCAGCTCCTCCACAGGTACAGCTCTTACACAGCACACCTCAACAGGACAGGTGTGCTTTATACACATGAGCTGAGATCAGGAGTATCTGTAATTGATAGATTGATTGTAATCTGTGTGCAACATGGGCATACAGCCAGTCTCTGGTTGAGTTGTAGGGGATCAAATACTTCAGAATCAGAATATCTTCATTATCATTGTAACAGGTACAACAAAATTTCCCTCTGATCTGAAGTGGTTTGATGTCCGTTTTCTATTTCCTGAAGTCCACAACGATCTCTTTGGTCTTAGTTGTGTTCAGGAGCAGGCTGTTGTCTGTGCACCATGCTGTCAGCTGTTCCTCTACGTCTCTGTAGGCAGACTCATCCTCCCCAGAAATACGCCCTATTACAGTGGTGTCATCTGCAAATTTCATGATGGTGTTACTGCGGTGAGTGGGGGCGCAGTCATCTGTGTACAGAAAGAAGAGCAGGGGGCTCAGAACACAGCCCTGAGGAGTGCCTGTGCTGATGCTGATGGCCAAGGAGATGTGGGGGCCCACCCTAACCCTCTGTGTGCGATCTGTCAGGAAGTCTTTAATCCATAGACAGGTGGAATGTGGGAGTCCAAGGGCTAACAGCTTACGAACCAATCTGTGAGGGAGGATGGTGTTAAAAGCAGAGCAAAGATCAATGAAGAAGAGTTGTGCATAGCTCCTTTGCAACTCCAGGTGGGACAGGGTAGCATGAAAAGCAACAGAAACACCGTCCTCAGTAGACCTTTTAGCCCTGTAAGCAAATTGGTACACATCGAAGGTAGGAGGGATGAAGGACATTAAATGGCACCAGTCTCTCAAAGCAGTTCATCAGCACCGGGGTGTGCGCTATGGGCCGATAGTCATTCAGGCATGTCATGGGTGATTTCTTTGGTAATGGGACTATAGTGGAAGATTTCAGACAGGGTTGGACTGAGGCCTGAGACAGTGAAAGATTGAAGATCTTTGTAAAGACCCCAGCCAGCTGTAAGGTTGATCCTATGTTTTTTATCTTAAGTCACTGTTATGTCTTGTGGGAGTTCAGTTCTGTTTATGTTCACTAGGTGTCACCCACGAGTCTTTGTCTGTGCACTTAAGTAGATTCCACCTGTCTGTAGTTTCTGTCTTGTTACCGTGCCACCTGTTCTGTCTTTTCTATGATTACATGTCTGTTCTAATTGGTCCTTGGTTTAGTTTTTCCTGTATATATAGTTTGTCCCTTCTGTTCCCGAGCACGGTTGCGCACCCTCACAAAACCTCTATTTTGGTCCCCTAACTACGCTTTTGTTTCACGTTTTGGCCCACGTGCTGGTGTTCTGTTCAGTTCTTTTGTGTTTCTTTAAATAAAAGCTTTACTGAATGTCGGTCCTCATTGGTGCTCCATTCGATTCTGCTGAGCAGCCTAGGGTCGTGACACCAGCTGCTATGCACCTCAGGACCTGCTGCCTTCATGGAATTGACCATCTGGAGCAAGTGTCTTACCTCATACTCCTCCATCCTAAAGGTGGGGGTGATGTTGTTGTGGTCTGCTGCTGCAAGTGTAATGGCTGCCTCTGGTAATTCTACCTCACACCGTGCAAAGAAGTGCTTCAGCTCCTCTGCTGTTGAGGCACCTCTTTCAGCAGCTCCATGACTGTTTCTGTAGTTTATGTACTGGACTCCTTGCCAGACCTGCCTGATATTACTGTCCAGCTGCTCCTCAATCCTCCTCCTGCACTCTTAGCCATTCTGATGTCTCTTTTCAGATTGGTTCATTCCACACTGTAAAGGGGCTTATCACCAGACTTGAAGGCAGTATTTCTCTCCTTTAATAGCCACTGAACCTCTCGTCATACAAGGCTTCTGGTTTGGATAGACATGAATATGTTTCTCCACTGTGACAGTGTCGGTGCAAGTCTTGATGTAGCTCAATACAGTGTCAGTGTACTGTTCCAGGTCTGTATGTTCAAAAATAACCCAGTTAGTCTTGTCAAAGTAATCCTGCAGCTGCAGAGAGGCATCCTCAGGCCAGGTTGTAATGGTTCTTGTGATAGAAGGAGCAGATTTATGGAGAGGGCTGTATGCAGGAATCAGCAGTGACATTTGGTCAGACTGGACAGAGTGGAAGTTGTTTGACTCTGTATCCTATCTGGATTTTTGAGTAGATTTTATCTAGTGTGTTGGCTCCTCTGGCTCCTCTTCACGTGCTGGTGGAGTTTGGGGAGCACTAATTACGTAGACTTAAAAGCAAAGTCCCCTGCAAAAATGGACACTGCGTCAGGAGACTGGCTCTGTGGCATGCTAATGCTGCTGTATAAGCCAAGTTAGCATTAGCAGCTGGTGGTATATTAACGATGATCATTATCACAAACTCCCACAGTAAGTAGCTGGGTCTACATATTTCACATATGTACATATATATTCCTGTGTGTAAACGAACAATACAATATAATAAACAATCTAAATCTTATATACAGAAAATACAATATTACAGAGGAATATACAAGAGTGTACATGGAGTGCATTTGCAATGCTGCAGGTGTTTAGCAGTGAGACAGTTCAGCTGTTTAGGAGGGAGACGGCGAGGGGAAA